>VOCO01039305.1:0-50552 GCA_007922225.1 Emydura subglobosa
TCTCCATCCTTCCCTCCCTATTTCCCCCATTCCCTCTGTTCCCAGCCCTCTACCCTCTTTCCCCCTTTCCTCCTCCCCATGTCCCCATGACCTCCTCCCCTATTACTTTGCACCCCCAACACAACCCCACTTACTTTGCCCCCGTTGGCTGGGACCCAGAAGGGCTGATTCCACGCCCACACCCCCTCAGTGACTCTCTGTATGTCCATGCGCCACTTAAACCCTTCCAGGGGCTCATCCTCCTGGCCCATCCATGACCCTTCGCTCACCTCCTGCCAGAAGGAAACACAGGCGTGAGGAGTGGGAGATACAGTGCAAGGTGAGAGAGGAGAGTGACTGGTTCCCCCGCACCCAGAATGCAAACTGTTGGAGGGGGCGGCGGCAGAAACAGGCGTTAATTACACTAGTGTGGGGTGGGGAGGAATACATGGTGACGGGCGTACCCAGAATCTGACAGACAGATCAACAGAACCACTGCCTCCTAGACAGTGAGACAGATAGACAATGAGTTCCAAACAGACACACCAGCAGACAGAGAGACATGCTTGGGGACAGACAGACAGACAGACACTATTATCAGACAGCATTCCAGGCAAACAGACACACTAGGGTCCAGCCATGGCCCCACCTAACCGGATATGTTGGGGGGGGGAAAGGGCGCTCACAGACACATGAGCATCTCGGGGCCTTCCAGCAGGGAGCAGAATGGGGCCATTCACACCCATAACTCACAGAATCACAGAACCGTGGAAGATGAGGCTTGGGAGGGACCTCAGGCGGTCATCTAGTCCAACCCTCTGCTCAAAGCAGGACTAACCTCAGCTAAACCATCCCAGCCAGGGCTTTGTCAAGCTGCAGCTTCAAAACCGCTAAAGATGGAGATTCCACCACCTCTCTAGGTAACCCATTCCAGTGCTTCACCACCCGCCTAGTGAAAAACTTTTCCCTAATATCCAACCTAGACCTCCCCCACTGCAACTTGAGACCATTGCTCCTTGTTCTGTCATCTGCCACCACAGAGAACAGCCAAGCCCCATCCTCCCTGGAACCCCCTTTCAGGTAGTTAAAGGCTGCTATCAAATCCCCCCTCATTCTTCTCTTTTGTGGACTAAACAAGCCTAGTTCCCTCAGCCTCTCCTCATAAGTCCTGTGCTCCAGCCCCCTAATCATTTTTGTTGCCCTCCGCCGTACTCTCTCCAACTTGTCCACATCCTTTTCATAGTGGGGGGCCCAAAACTGGACACAATACTCCAAATGTGCCCTCACCAATGCCAAATAGATCTGCTGGCAATGCTCCTACTAATGCAGCCCAATATGCTATTAGCCTTGGCACCCAGGGCACACTGTTGACTCATCTCCAGCTTCTTGTACACTGTGACCCCCAGGTCCTTTTCTGCAGAACTGCTGCCTAGCCCGTCGGTTCCCAGTCTGTAGCTGTGCATGGGATTCTTCCATCCGAAGTGCAGGATTCTGCACTTGTCCTTGTTGAACCTCATCAGATTTCTTTTGACCCACTCCCACCCCTGTTTACACTCACCAGGCTCTGGAGCCGGCGCAGCAGGTAGTTCATCAGGAAGGATTTGCCCCGGCGCTGCTCCCCGATGATGGACACCAGGCAGACGGGGGCAGCCCCCACCTCACCCTGCTCCAGGCAGTGGCTCAGGGCCTCCTTGTCCAGAATCAGGCCCCCTTCCTCATCCAGGCGCACCAGCTGCACCGGGCGCCCTGGCTCCGGCTGAACCTCTGGCCCCTGCAGCAGGGACAGAGCAGGGTCAGAACTGTGACCCCATCCCTGAGCCAGCCAGGGACCTCCCTCCCAGATCAGATCCCTGTGAACAATTTCCATCCCCTGTGAGACATCGTTCTTGAACTGAGGACACCAGAACTGGACACAGGATTCCAGCAGTGTCACACCAGGGCCCAATCTAGAGGGAAAATAAACCTCCCTGCTCTTTTTTGTGATTCCCCTGTCTGTGCATCCTTAGCTGTTTTGGCCTCAGAGTCTCATGGGAGGTTCACAGGGAGCTGATAATTCACCACAGCCCCCTGCTCTTTGTCAGCATCCCTGCGCCCCCCCCCGAGAGAGCCCCCAGCCCGTGAGCATGGCTGACATTCTTTGGCCGTATTACGGTGCGTGTTGTTTGCTTGTGCCCAGCAACCCTAGCGATGGAGCTGTTGGGGAAGCTGGACTTTTCTCTGCTCCCTACAGCCTGTGAGACGCCGTGTGCCAGGGGTTAATTACTGGCTGTGTCGCTCCGCGCAGGGGCACAAGCCCCCAAGAGGAGGCTGATCTTCCTGTCATGCAGTGAGCTGGGAACTGATTGGCCGAGCTTTCCTCCTGTTGTAGTGAGAGCAAAATCTCCCTCTCACACCTGTAAAGCATTGGGGGTGGGTGGGGAAACTGAGGCACAGAAAAGGGAAAGAACATGCTCTGCCCTAACTGCACTCCCCCAGTGCTGGACTTTGGTGACAGAGCTCCAAAGTCATCTCTTTTTCTGCTGGAGCCTCTCCCCAATTTCCCAGCCTGGGATCCCTCCCAGCCAGCAACATACCCAGAAGGGACCTGCTCTACCCGTCCTACCAACAGTGATGCCTGAGTGAGGTCCAGGGCCGGCCCGATTCATTTTTTCATCCTAAATGGATTTTTCCCCCAAGATAGATGGAAAATGGGAATTTTATTTCCCTCCTCTTAGAATAGAATAGAACTTGACCATATATTGCAAGGGGTGGTACCGGTGGAGGGGGGCCATACAGATATAATTCAGCCTACCAAGAAGCAGGAGGGGGAAGAGGTGGCTCTGTCAGCATAGGGAGCCATAGTTAGGGAAAGAGGGGGTGTGGAGCTATGGTTAGGGTGATTGAAACTCTATCAACGTGTAGAGATAGGCCCAGCTGGTGTGAAGGGTTACAAATACAGTTATGGAAAAAGAAGCCCAACTGGTGTGAAGGGCTATGATTTTATGCTTGCTTGTTTAGCCCAATAAACCTATCGCATAGCCTGCAGATTGGACTCTCAATTGTTGTTTTCTGGCAAACTGTGTCTGGGAACTGAGAGGGAAAGAGCAGGGAGTCGTAACACCTCCATCTATGGATAAAATCTATCAAGTTTTCATTAACAGAAAGCTGCCAGATTTGCAGGACAGTTGGGGTTTTCCTGCATTTTGCAGGACAGTTGGGGTTTTCCTGCAATCCCCAGCTGCTGGAGGCGTGGGATTGCTGCGCTGTTAAACCAAAGCAGTGCGCATCCAGCCCTCCCATTTCCAGCTCTCGAACCTGAGGTTTGGTGGGGGAAGCTGGAAAGGGGGCTCTAAAGACCAAAAACAAATAGAGAGCCCTTCTTCTTGGTGGGGGGTTAATAGCTGAGGGGCCAGCACTACTTCCACAGGTTAGCTTATGCCTGTAAATGTCCTGATCATGGCTAACGTAAGACAAGCCACATTCTGGGGGACTCTGCATGCACAGGGATTTGCCCTGGTTTTAGCTGGTTTAACTGGTTAGAGTTCTACTGTATCTCAAATCATGGCATGAGCCAAAGCGGGCAATGGTGGGGGTAGATTAGCTGTTGTCTCTGCCTGTCTCTCTGCTGAACAGACAGCGAGGGCTCAACTTTCCCTGCCCGGCAGGAACCTGATCCCCAGCCACTGGGAATCTCCACCATACAGAGAGCCAAGAGCTCTCGTGTAACTGGACAATGCTTTTGGCCTTCCTTTTTAGGGAGGGTTCTATCCTTGGCTCTGGAGAGTTTGGGATTGTCATCTGAATAGTGACGGCTGGAGCAGGGAATGGGACATGGGGCCTTTCCCTTCCAAGATCTGACAGCTCCCATAGTGTCTTAGGTGTTCGTTAATTGCTGCAATTTGCATTTCACTCCTTCGGGCTAAGCAGAGATCAGGACCGGTCCTTTCCTGGTCTCCCAGCTCTGTACCATGGCCATCACCTCATTGCCCGTATTAGTTCCCTTAGTCCTTTGGGCCTTGCACCTTCACACTGAGGGACCTCGTGATTTTCAAAAGGGGCTTAATAGAAAGAAGCAAGAGAGAAGGAGGGATTCCAAAGGCCATTTCACCTTCTGTGCCCACACCCCCTCACACCCCCACACACATCCCTGTTTCCCTTTCAGGCCCTGCTGCTTTCATCTATTCTGCACACCCTGTCTCTGCATCCCAGACCTTACCATGTCTGCGTTGTGCTACGCGTACCCTGGGTGGTGAATTTCATGGGTTTATAACCCTTGGCTTTGGGATCATTCCTACCCACTGGTAATGTAATTTACTCAGAAGCACTGCTCTGATCCCTCAGCCATAACTCCATTGTCACAAAGATTTGAGTCTGGGATGTGCCTTGGTTTCTTCACTAAGAATCTCATCCATGCTCACTAAACCAGAAACCTAACGAGTATGTGGCCATGTGACGCTCCTAATGATTTGAAGATTGGTAGTTGTGACCAATGGAGATGTGGCCCTTCCAGTAAAGATCTCTATACCTTTCATCACCATATAATTTTGACAGATTTCCACCCCGCCTTTTTGGTTTATGTCCCTCTCTCCAGTCTCGTTTTTCGACATGTACACTTTTGGCATGGTGGCCATTTTGAAATATGTTAATGTAGAGCATTAGGACTGCTTGTGTGTGTGTGTGTGTGTGTATTTCACTTTTACAGCCATTTTAAAGGTTAGAAGAAAAAAGATTTTTTTCAGAAGAAAATAGGCTTCTTATGCATTTTAAACAAAGTTTATCAACAGAGGAATATAGTGGTAAGGCAGAAATATATTAACAGGCCTTTTTAGAAAAAATATTTTTTATGCATTAGGTTATTTTGAAATAAAGTCTGAAAAATAATTGTTTTTTGAAGTAAAGTCATTACAAATTAGCAACAGAACATGTGCTTTTAGAGAAAAATAATTTTATGAATTTTGGCTATTTTGAAATATAGTTTGAAAACAATTGTATGTCTTTCAAAATAAAGGCATTAAATATTAATTATCCATTTTTATTGAGAAAATAAAGCAGGGTGGGGTTAAAGAAAACACAAAGTGAGAGATGCTGTAGAACAAATGAAAAAAGCAAAAGCATTTCAGCCTGTTAGCAAAAGAGAGAGAAAATAAATTCAGAGAAGCAGCAGAGAAAGTTTTAAAACAACAGGAAAGGAAGAAAGCCCGCATCACTGACCAAGTGGCAGAGAGAAGAGAAAAGCAGCTTATCTGTGCAGCTGCCACTAGTCAAATGCCAGTAATTCCAGGACTGTCGGCTTTGGGCAAACAAAATTACTTGCCCTTCAATGACTGGGTCAGGCTGAGCTGATGATTGTGGTTGTCCATGTCACTGAACAGATAGTGTTGAGGGAACCCCTGGAAAGGGGTGCATCTGCCGTGAGCTGCCTGAGGTGGCTGCCTGCAGGACCAGGAGAGAAGTAGGGGTTTCTTGACTGGAAGCAGAGGCTGGTGGATTAGCAAGAGGAGCTGGGGCTCGCTGGTGAGAGACAGGGACAGATAGTCAGAGCCTAAACTGATAACCCCAGATTAGGAGTCAGAGTGGATGTCCATAGGCTCTTTGCTTGAGAGGCAGGGGGCGAAACAGGGGCCTGCTAACCCTGAGGAGATGAAGGAATGTATTGGTTATGAGAGCCAGCATGGGGGGATACAGCAGGGGAGTGAATGCCCAGCAGAGGACAGTGGGGGAATACAGCAGGGGAGGGAGTAACCAGCAGGGGACAGTGGAGGAATACAGCAGGGGAGGGAGTGGCCGGCAGGGCACAGTGAGGGAATATAGCAGGGGTGGAGGGTGGGTGCCCAGCATGGGGAGGGGAGGATAGAGCAGGGGGAGTGGTGGTCCAATGTATTAACTTAGATGGAAAATATGGGCTAAAGGTGTTGACATAACCCAGTCACTGCCCAACATTACAGCGTTGAACAAGGTCCGAGGTTTGGTATTGGACACTACTGGGGTCACTCCCAAGGGTTTGGCTAAAGGCCAGGCATAGACCAGACCCTGTGAATACATGACAGGGTGTGGGAGGGTGCAGGGGCCTGGGGTCTGGTGTGGCCAGGGGGCACAGGGCCAATAAGAGCTACTGACAATGTGTTAGTGTGGCACTCTGACTGAAAACAACACCCTAGAAACACCCATATTCAGCGAGGTCAGATAATTATGATGTCTACTGCACAAAGTAGGCCTTGTTTGGTATCATTTAAAAAATCTTGATCTGCTAAACGTTAACATCCCATTGGATTGTATGTGCTACCATTGTATGGGAAGCTATCAAATATCTCTGCAAATGCCACTAACACATGTGAGGTGAAAAATGACCTAAACCAGCTTTTCAAATGCAACACTGTAGGACACAGGTTCACAATGGGGATTGCTTGACCAGTGGGAAGCAGCCCCCATGTCACATACATGGATTGTTCCAGCAAGTTGGGCACAACTATAAAAGGAGGAGAGTGACCTGATATTATCATGACTTGGCTTCACTGCCCACAGCTCAGCACCTGCAGAAAGAGCTGAAAGACAAAGAACTTTGAACTGGGGGAGGGTCTGTGCCAGGCAGGCGGGGAAAGCGGACTCCTGTGAACTGAGGATTGGTAGTCTGCTTGTACCATCTCACAGGGCGAGAGAATTTTTAGATCCAAGTCCTGTCAGTGTGCAGAATTTAGACTGTGATCTGATTTTTATTTCTTTGGTAACTACTTATGACCGTTAAGCCTGTTCCTTATAATAACTTAAAATCTCTTTTCCTGTCATTAATAAACTTGTTTAATGTTTTATCTTAGTCTGTGTATTTTTGAGGGATGTGTCTGAGAAATCTCAGCGCTAGTAACAAAAACTGTTGCATGCCTGCCCCACAAAGAATGGGGAGGAGACCCCATTACTAAGGTTGTGCTGAACAAATCTGTGTCCAGCACTGGATGGTATCAACGCGGGGTGTATCCCTGTGGAGGGTGATGCCTGGCGAGGGGGGAGGGGCGCACTGGTTGTGTGTCGCCACCTGCTGTCATGCTGGGTGATAACCGAGTCTGGAGAGACTGTCCGTGAGCCATCAGCAGACGCACTGGTGGGAAGTCAGCCCCAGCAAACCAGGGTAAAGAGGTTCAGCAGTGCCCCACTCCCAGGCTGTAGCCCAGGGGTTGGCATCTCTGCCACGGTTAGTTCCAGGCAAGTTCTGCCCAAGTCTCTGCAGGGCTGTGTAAGCATCACTCAACAAAAGGGGAACAATTCAGCAGAACCCTATCTAGGACCCTTCCCATTAAACAGAGGTCGGGGATGCAGGGGATTTGGCCATTAACTCCCCATAGCTCTGGATCAGGCCCTAGGGGGAGGCATGAGATCAGCAAGGCAGCCTGGGAGACAAAAGGAAGAGCCAGCCACAGATCCACATCCTCTGCCCCTCCAGCCCCGCCTAGCCCTGCATCCCCCGCTGCTGCTCATATGCCCATCTCACAGGGGTAATTATCTGGGGACCCACCAGCTCCTTGTTGGCAAAGTATCTGGTAGGCAGAACTGGTGCAAAGAAACAAAGCATTAAAATCCAACAAGTGGATCTCCCTGCACCCTTCCCCAGCCTGGCTCTCAGGGGCAGGGTCATTGTGGGGCGGGGGTGCTGGGAGGAGGAGGGGCTGGGCCCTGGCGAGGCAGGAGGAAGCACAGGGGCCGAAGGGTTGTTCAGAGATGCTGACAGTGTGTTACATCCCAGGGGTGTGAGCTCCCACCAGGCTCACTGCAGCCCAGGGATTCTCCAGCTGGGATCACGACCCCCAGTCCTGCCATGAGATCAGTGGGGAGGGATCCTGGCTGGCTGCTCTGGGGAAGGTTGGTGGGATGGTTATAGGGGAGATGCCCTGTGGTGGGGCAACAAGTAGGAACAGAGAGACAGGAAGGTAGATACAGGAGCCAGGCTGGGGATGGAAACAATGAGTGGGGCCAAACATGAAATGGTCTCAGCATATGCCTGTGTTCGTCATCAGCACAGGACATGACAACACCTAAAGAGAGACATCACTCGAAGAAGAATGAGATATTTCAAACATGGCTGAGATGAACTGAAAATATGGGTGAACCGCACAATGTCAGGGAGCTGAGTGGTGTGCACTGGAAGGGGGAAAGAGGCTGGAGAATTACTGGGGCTCAGAGAGACATGCAGTTTAGTCCAGGTGCAATGCAATAAACTTGCACACAGATCCAGAAAGATCTATTTGACTTCTGTGGGTATGGAAAAGAAGATCACTATATGACAAAAGCAGGATGAAATGCATTGGAAGGAAAAAAAGATGAAGCCATTTCACCAGGAGCAGCACCAACCTCTTTCCAGTGGAGGGGCTGAGGTGGGCTAGACAAAATATGGTGGGGGCTGTGCCTTCCCTTGCCATGAGGACCTGCCGCTTTCCATGGCTCCACCCACTGCTCCTCCGCAGTTAAGTGTGAGCCACGCCTTCTCCTCTCCCCAAGGGGGAGAAATAATCTTAACCATCTCCGATGGTTTTCCCAACAGACCAGCATCAAGCAAGGTTCATGCAGATTGATCTTCAGCCTGGTCTCTTTCATCCATACCCCAATCTACCTCACACCTCTGTGTGCTGATTGTCTGTTTAACCTGCCGTGGGATTTTACATTCACCACCCTTAGTGACGCCATATTCCACAGGAAGCCCATCAAGTGAGACCCAAATGCACATAACCCACATTGATACATAGCTCTAGGAATATTCAATAGCTCCCTATAAATGGCCCATCTTAATAAAACAACATTTGAAGAATTTCATGCATTCATGGCCTATGCCAAACATTCAGATAACATTCACGACATGAAATAAAATGGTCTTAAAATATGCCTGTGTTCGTCATCAGTTACAGGTTGATTATGTGGGGCAATTAGACCTAACATGGGCCAAAGGAAGCCCATCCAACCATGACACCCTACACAGGAGCTTGTAGACCATTTCCTAAACTGCTGTGTCACCTTCCCCTCTGCTTACCTTTCCTTCAGATTCTTGCCCATGAACTAAGCCATCATGCAAAGAAGCAGGAGATCCTTGGAACAGGTTTGTGGCCTGTAAGATATGAGAAAAAATGTTTCCTATTAGAGTCCTCAAAAGCCAGCACCACCACAATATTTTCCTAACACCCCTTTACATCCACAAAAGCACCCCGTTCCCCTTATACACAGAAAGTAACATTTAGAGGTGATTGTGATGAAAGAAGGTTGAAGCTCCCCTCTCCTCTTCCTGAGGCACTTGGGGCTGGCAATGGGCCAGTGACCCACTGCATGGCTACAGAGTACCCAAATTCACATTACCCTTTTTACCTCAGGTTTCGGTGCTAATTAGGAAGCCATTCCATCAGCAGAGGCAGAAGGAGGCTGCTGTTTTACGTGTGACAAATGCAATGAGAGATTTCAAACATGCCTGTTTTAGACTGATAATGTTCATGAACTGCATATTGTCAGGGCACTGAGCAGTGCACACTGGAAGTGGGAAAGTGGTTGGAGAGTTACTGTGACTTAGAGAGTCAGGAAGTTAGGTCCAGGAAGCACACATTGTCAGGGAGCTGAGTGGTGCAGTCTGGAAGTGGGAAGAGGCTGGGAAGTTAATTTGGCTTCGAGAGGCATGCTTTTTAATATAGGTACAATGGAGCACACACACACTCAGAGACAGAAATATCTAATTAGATTTTTCTGTTTTTATGGAAAAAGAGATCACTGTATGAGAAAAGCAGAATGAAATTCATAAGAAGCATTAAAGTATGATGCCATTTGAGCACCAGCTGCGCCAGCCTCTTCCCAATGGTTCGTTGAGATTTGCTAGACAAAAACGGGGAGGATCTGTTCCCTCCCTGGTCACAAGGACCTCCCCTTTCCATAAGCCTACCACCTGCTCCTCCTCGGGTAAGTGCAAACCTAGCCTTCTCCTCTCCCCAATGGGGAGACATCAGCTTCACCTTCTCCCATGGGTTTTCCAGTGTACCAGCATCAACCAAGGCTATGCAGATTGATCCTCAGTCTTCTCACATTCGTTCATGCCCCAATCTCCCACACACCTGACTGTGCTGAATGACTTCGTAACCTGCCGTGGGATTTTACATTCACCACCCTCAGTGATTCCATATTCCTAAGGAAACCCAGCAAGTGAAACACAAATGCACATGACCTGAATTGATACATAGCTCAAAGAATATTCAGTTGCTCCCTATATGGCACATCTTAATAAACCCTTTTTACCTCGGGTATTGGTGCTGATTTTGAATCCATTCCTTCACCTGGGGTGGAAGGAGGCTGCTGTTCTACTTTTGAGAAATGGAATGAGTGTTTTAAAACATGCCTGAGGATAGACTTATAATGTTGGTGAAGCACACATTGTCAGAGAACTGAGTGGTACACACTGGAATTGGGAAGAGGGGAAGAGGCTAGGCAGTTTTAAGGCTTTGAGAGCCATTCTCTTTAATCCAAGTGCAATGGAATACACACACTCAGAGAGATAAAGATATAATTAGACTTTTATATTGTTATGGAAAAGGAGATCACAGTATGAGAAAGCCAGTATGAAATTCATAAGAAGCAATAAAGAATGATGCCATTAGAGCACCAGCTGTGCCATCCCATTCCCAATGGTTCGCTGAGGTGGGCTAGACAAAAAAGGAGGGGTCCATGCCCTCCCTGGTCACGAGGACCTCTCCTTTCCATTAGCCTACCACATGCTCCTCCTCGGGTAAGTGCAGATCATGCCTTTTTCTCTCCACCAAGAGGAAGAAATCATCTTCACCCTTTCCAATTGTTTTTCCAACCTATCAGTGTCAACCAAGGGCTATGCAGATTGATCTTCAGCCTGCTCACATTCTTTTATGCCCCACTCTTACTCACACCTCTGTGTGCTGACTGTCTGAGTAACCTGCCTTGTAATTTTACATTCACCAGCTGTAATGATTACAGATTCCACGGGCCACCCATCAAATGATACAGAAATGCACATAACTTGCATTGATACAAGGGTCTAGGGATATTCCATGACTCCCTAACATCTGGTCCATCTGAATAAAGCAGCATTTGAAATTTTTCATTTTTTCATGGCCTATGTGAAACATACAGATAACATTCATAACATGAAAAGATTCAGAGGTGTAGCTGTGTTAATCTGTATACAGCAAAAATAACGAGAGTCCTGTAGCACCTTAAAGACTAACAAATTTCTGTGGGCATAAGCTTTCGTCGTCTGCAACCCACTTAATCAGATGCATTGGCCAAAGTCAGACCCTCCAACCATGACACCCTATACAGTAGTTTAAATCTGTCCTTGTGGACCATTTCCTAAGCTGCAATGTCACCTTCCCCTCTGCTTTCCTTTCTTTCTGATTCTGGCCCCTGAACTAAGCCACTCTGCAAAGAAGGAGGAGATCCTTGGCGCGGGTCTTGGGCCTGTGAGAATTTGTTTCCTATTAGAGTCCATAAAATCCAGTACCACCACCATGTTTTCATAACAACCCTTTACACGCACCCCACTCCATTTTCACACACAAACTAATAGTCAGAGGTGATGGTGATGGAACGGCACCTAAGAAGAGAAAGAAAATAGCCTTTGGACTCGGGGGATGGGAGTATCCTAACCTGAAGAGTTTGGTCAGTAATCTTGCTGGAAGTATGTGGTGAGAATTTTTTCTTGTATCTAATATAGTTTGTTAAATTAGGCAGTAGAAAGGATTTTATATTTATTGTTCTTGTAACCATTTCTTACTTTTATACCTCATTACTTATACAATTTAAAATCTCCCTCTCTGTTGCTAATAAACTTGTTTTGTTGTTTTATGTAAGCCAGTATGTTTAAATTGAAGTGTCTGGGTAACTCTATTTAACACGATTTATTTACACTGTCTAAGGGAGTGCTGGGCAGTACAAAATATACATTATCAGGGAAAGTCTGGGACTGGGGTTGTGTTGGTGTCACCTTACAGTAGAACCAAGGCTGGTGAGAACCAGGGTCTGACTGGCAGTCTGCAGTTGCACAAAAACATCTGGGAGTAACCTGCATGCTGGTGGTAGGTTGTGAGCAGTCCAAGTTGGAGGCTACAACATGAAGGCATTGCCAGGCACCCCAGGTTACAGTGTAGAGTTGGCACAGCCCCCAACTGGTCTGGACTGTACCCCTGTATTTCACAAACAGTAAATATCATAATGCCACTCTATATAAATCCATGGTACACCCACACCATGAATACTGTGTGCAGATTTGGTCACCGCATCTCAAAAAAGATATATTAGAATTGGAAAAGGTACAGAGAAGGGCACCAAAAATAATTTAGGCAATGGAACAGCTTCCATATGAGGAGAGATTAAAAAGACTGGAATTGTTCAGCTTGGAAAAAAGGCAACTAATGAGGGATATGACGGAGGTCAATAAAATCATGAATGGTGTGGGGAAAGTGAATATTGTATCTGCTGCTACAATAAACATGATTGTTAAGCAATGTTTTTGCGTGGTTAACAGCCATGATGCTGACATCCAAGCAGGGTGGATAAGAGGGGGCATGGTGGGTGGATAAACTTGACAAATTTAGGAATGGAATAGTATGACACGATGTCACCAGCTCTTGGTGTGGTCTTCTGATGGGTTTCGGCTGCTCCTGACTGGCACTCCTTAGTTTGCCCCTGGTCAGGTTAGTTCCTGGACACTCACCACTAATTTAAGTCTAGCAGTGTGCTTCAGACTCTTGGTTGTGTTCGTGGGGGTGCCCTGATGCAGGGATGTCATCCCTTCACCATCTCAGGCTTTTCTGCATTTCTTCCTCCTCTGTACCGTCCTCTATAGAGCAAGCCTTGTTTCTGCTATTGGCTGCAGCTGTGGGTGCCTGTCTCCATGATTGGCAGTTGGGCAGCTGCATGGGGGTGTGATCAAGCTCCTTGTTTGTAATCAGGAGAGGATCTCCACCCCATCTGTCTGTGCTCAATATGGAGTTTGGAGACTCCATTACATGGGAATGCCTGCAATTGCAGGATCTGGACTCGATGACTCAAAAAGGCCATTCCAGGCCAATGTTCTATGTTCTTACAAATGTGGGAGAAGACGGAGTGTGAGCAGGAAGCAGCTCTGGAAGATGAACCAGGAGGTGGTAAGGTTGGCCAATGGTTAGGATTTGATACCTCAGGGAATAAATTATCAAGAATAATGCAGAAAAGAGAGAAGTATTAAATAAATATTTCTGTTCTGTATTTGGGGGAAAAAAACAGATGATAGTCTCATCGTATGGTGATAACACTCGCTCCATTCCACTAGTATCTCTAGATGATGTTAAACAGAAGCTATTAAAGTTAGACTTTTAAAATCAGCAGGTTCCGATAACTTGCATCTAAGAGTTTTAAAAGAGCTGGCTGATGACACTGATGGACTGGTAATGTTTATTTTTCAATAAGTCTTGGAGCACTGGAGAAGGTCCCGAAGAAAGCTAATGTTGTGACCATATTTAAGAAGGGGAAATGAGATGACCTGGATATTTATAGGCCTATCAACAGGACATCAATCCTGGGCAAGATAAAGGAGCCGCTGACAGGGGACTCCTTTAATAAAAAATTAATGGAGGTTATGTTAATTTATGCAAATCAACATGGGTTTATGAAAAATAGATCCTGTTAAACTAACTTGATATTGTTTTTTTACATGAAATGATAAGTTTGGTTGATAAAAGTAATAGTGTTGATGTAATATACTTAGACTTCTGTAAGTGTGTAGTGTTGTTGCAGCCGTGTTGGGCCCCGGATATTAGAGAGACAAGGTGGGTGTGGTAGTAGCTTTTACTGGACCAACTTTTTTTCATGAAAGAGACAAGCTTTCCAGCTACACAGAAAGTCTGTCTTTCTTCAACATAAGTTGGTCCAATAAAAGCTATTACCTCACCCGCCTTGTCTCGCTAGACTTCTATAAGGTGTTTGATTTGGTACTGCACAACATTTTGCTTAACAAACTAGAACAAGATAAAATTAACATGGCAGTCAGTTTTTAATCCCTTTAATGTATAACTGAGAGGTCTGAAAACGTCATTCTAAAACAGAGACTAGTCATTGAGTGGGTGTGTTTCCAATGGGGTCCTGCAGGGATCGGTGCTTGGCTCTGTGCTAGTTAACATTTTTATCAATGATCTGGAAGAACACAAACTCATCACTGAAAGTTTGCAGATGACACAAAAACTGGGGGGGTGGTAAATAATGAAGAGGACAGGTCACTGACATAGAGCGATCTGGATCTCTTGGTAAGCCAGGTGCAAGCAAACTATATGCATTTTAATATGGCTAAATTTAAATATACACGTCTAGGAACAAAGAACATAGACCACATTCACAGGATGGGGGACTGTGTCTTGGGAAGCAGTGACTCTGAAAAAGATTTGGGAGTTGTGGTTGATAATCAGATGACCATGAGCTCCCACTCTGACATCGTGGCCAAAAGAACTAATATGATCCTGGGATGCAACAACCAGGAAACCTCACATTGGAGCAGAGAGGTTATTTTACCTCTGTATTTGGCACTGGTGTGACCACTGCTGCAATACTGTGTCCAGTTCTGGTGCCCACAACTGAAGCAGGAAGTTGAAAAATAGGACAGGGTTCATAGAAGAGTAATGAGAATGATTAAAAGAATTAGAAAACATGACGTAGAGTGACGGACTCAAAGAGCTCTACTTAGCTTAATAAAGGGAAGATTGAGGGGATGACTTGAATATACTCTGTAAGGATCTACACGGGGAAGAAATATTTAATCATGGGCTCTTTAATCTAGCGGACAAAGGTGAGACATGATATAAAGGGTGGAAGAAGAAGCTAGACAAATTCAAACTGGAAATGAGAGTAATTTAACCACTGAAACAAATGTATCTACATCACTGACAATTTTTAAACCAAGATTGGATGTTTTTCCTAAAAGAGCTGCTCTAGGACTCATTCTGGGGAAGTTCTCTGGCCAGGAGGTCAGACTAGATTATCACAATAGCCCCTTCTGGCCTTGGAAACTTTGGTTGTATGAGAAAATCTGTATTTTTCTAGACCTTGGGGAGGGAGGGCAGCAAGTGTCTATTTCCTAATCTTGGGGCAGATAAAAGTGGTGTTTCCAAAGACACATAGAATAGAGGTTTGGAGCTGATAGAGCATGTACGTCGACTGCTGAGGGAAAAGAAATACATGGGTTGCCAATGTGCGGATTCTGGACTGTTCCTGGATCATGCATTTGCAGAAGTTTGTGGGAGAGCAAGGAGTACATTAGGATATGGAGACTGCTAACTACAGGCTAGTTTGAGTGGAGGGAGGTGGCCTGCATTGCTATCATGTTTTGCCTACCGTGCAGCATCTCACTGGTGACATCAGAGGCTGTGATCTACCTGACAATGTTCTGATTTACTTGGGTGGAAATGATTTGGGCCCTGTTCCTGGTGCACACCTCCTACAATGTCTGAGAGCAGATTTTGATTGCATCAGAAATGTGTGTCCAGGAGCTGTGACAGTTTTCCCTAGTTTGGGTCAGGGTCTGACTAATCTCCGCAGCAAGGTGTGGATGTTTGTCCCCTGGGGGGTCCCTGCAAAGCTCAATGCTGGGGCCCTGATCTGGGACTGGGAGGAAAATGGAAGTAGTGGGAGAGCAGAGAGAGCCCCAGGGGAACTGGGGTGGCTCCCTCCAGAGCCCATTCTCACGTCCCCTGCCTATGCCCAGCTCCTGCTCCCAGCTGGGGGCTCTGCTATCTAGGCATCCCTGCTACTCAGCTCTGGTTCCATCTCTGGGTCTGCCCCAGGTTCCAAGCAGCTCCATCCCCTGAACTCCCCTGCCCAGTCCCGGTGGATGCTCTACGGGGGAGAGAAAGGGGCTGCCTGGCAGAGGAGCAGAAGGTCTGGAGCTGCCCATGAGTTCCTTCGATTTGGCATGCAGGGCATCAGCTGTTCCCTCCTGCTCCCTGCTGGGGGCTCTGCTGTTACCTGGCTCCATCTGGCCCTTGGCTCCTGGCAGCTCCCTTGCTCTCCTGTCTGCCAGGTGGTCCCTTTTCCTTCCAACTACAGAGCATTCTCTGAGCTACTGTGTGGGGGCGTACTCAGAGGCAGGTCAGCGTGGGAACGGTGCAGCTAGGACTGGGCAGGGGAGTATACCTACTGTGAAGATTTTTCTCTTAAACATAAAACTATCACAATTTTAGAGCAAGCCCTGCCACAAACTCCACCCTCAAATGCTTATGAGACATGATTATGAATGCATTCCACTGTGACATAGATTTTCTTTGCCCCAAGTGTAGTAGAAAGTGAGAGCCTGAGACAAGAGGCCTGGTATAAGGGGTCTGGTATGAGGCTTAAGGCCTGAACTAAAGTCAAGCCCTGCTAATATAAAGCAGAGTTAGCAAGAGTCAGGACAGGTCAGTCCCTGCCCTGTTACAAAGCAGATACCTGCTTTCAGGTTCACTATCCAACACATAACCTTGGCGAGATCAGGGCTGGTGTTGTGAAAACACAAGCACTAATAGGCACTAAGCATTCACGTAAACACATTCCAGAAGGGTAGTACCAGAATACCTCGATACCAAGTATGACGCAAGTACACTCCCCAAAGATAACAAGGACGTGCTGATCCCTCTTAAAGGTAAGCTCAGGTTGATGGTGTGATGGATGGAGATGTCTTGATTGAAACAACATGGGCTAGGTAAAGGATAAGTAACCACGTCAGAGGGGCAACACGTAACTTGTTTGTATCAGTGTATAAAAGAGAGTCTGGAGCATCTTTGTCCGGCCAAGTGGGGAATGGAAAGTCCCACCACTCACTGAGCCGTGTTCATTGTCACGGACATACATATATTGAGTGTACTTGTAGCACGTACTGGGTGCTAATACCGTGCTTCGTCGACAATAAACCTGGCCAGGCACCTTCACTACTACATGTGGGTCTGTGGATTTATTGGGCTGTTTGAGCAAGGTCTGCTGTGTCCACTCTCTGTTGGAGCAGCACGCTGAAAGCACACACACACAGCCAACACCTGACAACACCAGGCACTGTCTGTGAGTCAAGTTATAGGAGCTGGGGGAAGTAACGGCAATAGAAACATGTATACTAGGGAGTGAAGACTTCAGGGAGATGCTTTCCCTGCTTGTGTGTGTGTGGGGGGGGGGGGGGGCCTAGGTACAGTAGTGGGGGCTAGGTTGAAGCTGGATAGGTTAGGGACATGGCTTGGGAGGTGTGCGGAAGCAGGCTGTTGGGGCCCAGCTGATGTGTGGGGTGGGGGAGCTGGCTGGCTCAGTATCCAAATTGCAGGACATGGTATGTACAACTGCCTTAATGACTATAACTCTTACCAACAAATCTTTTCCTCATTCAAACAAACAGACCAACCTACATTAATGCAGAGTCCATGTTGCACGGTGGCATGTTGTGCCCTTGCAGAACACAGAGCTGAACAAAACCTTAATTTCTGAAACCCAGAAAATGCACAGTTGAGGGTTGCCCTTGCAACCTTAACTCTGCCCTTTCAGCAATACTCCAGTACGCCCCATTCACACACATACCTTGACTCTGTCACCGCCATAGTTTCTGAAATATACAATCAATTCCCTTCCTTTTACAAACCCTTTCACTCTCACAGAATTCCATCTAATACGATTAACAGACCAAAAGAGGGAGGCGGGAAGATACCTACGCCACCTTCTCTGTACTCTCTTTGAGCAATGCCTCAATATGCACATGGCACATACTTGGATTGGCCATTAGCACTGTAAGATTCAAGAGTTTCTAGACACTCTTTTGCCACTGAATTCTAATTAGAAATAAGGCATCAATATCTGTCAGGGTGACTAACCACTGAAACAAACTACCAAGGAAATCATGGATTCTCCATTTCTTGGAGTCTTCACATCCAAACTGGAATATGCTGAGTTCCCAGTGAAAGAACCTGTGAGTCCTATTCTTAACACAGGTCCTGACACCTTCAGTCCATTGTCTTCTTCCTTTAAACCATGCTGAGTTCACATGTTCAGGGTGCCTTGGGTTGGCTGGCATTAAGTGTTAATGTATTTCCATTAATATATGTTCAGGCCAGCCAGCTTTTGATGGTGCGTTCATACCACCCTGTGGACGTGCCCCTCTAAGGGGGAAGTGCCCGGGGTTCTCCCTCTGGGTCCTCCTCAGAGGGGGACCACCCCTCCCGGCTACACACCGGCCGGGAAACAGCCTAGTCTTTCGCCCCAAACCCTGGCAGGGCGGGTGAGCAAGCAGTCTACTCTCTGGAGCGGTGTGGAGGGTGAGGTTCTCCTGGGGTGGCTCGGGAAGGAGGGAGGGGGACACAGGCCCACCCGTCTCCACTGCATCCCAGCTCAGGGCCCTAGCAGTGGCAAAGGCACCCGCCACTGCATTGGCAGGGCTCCTGCTGCAACACGTCGACAGGGTTGCCCCTGACTCAGCCACTGTTTATGGCTGTCCCTGGGCTTCTTCCTCCCTGTACCCCCAGGTACTTGTTCCTCCGGGTCACTGGGGTGTGGTAGTCCCACTAGGCCCTCCTCATCCACCGGTGGCAGCTCCAGCAATTCCATGGGTTCCTCCTCAGAGGGCAACTCCCCCAGGTCCTCCGGCCCGCAGGCCACGGGTAGGGCTGGTAGGTTCATAGAATCATAGAATTGGAAGGGACCTCAGGAGGTCATCTAGTCCAACCCCCTGCTCAGAGCAGGACTAACCTCATCTAAATAATCCCAGCAAGTGTTTTGTCAAGCCGCAGCTTAAAAACCTCTAAAGATGGAGATTCCACCACCTCTCTAGGTACCCCTTTCCACTGCTTCACCACCCTCCTAGTGAAAAACTTTTTCCTAATGTCCAACCTAGACCTCCCCCCTGCAACTTGAGACCGTTGCTCCTTGTTCTGTCATCTGCCACCACTGAGAACAGCCTAGCTCCATCCTCCCTGGAACCCCCTTTCAGGTAGTTAAAGGCTGCTATCAAATCCCCCCCTCACTCTTCTCTTTTGTAGACTGAACAAGCCTAGTTCCTTCAGCCTCTCCTCATAAGTCTAAAATAAGGTTCTCCGGGTCCCAGGCTCTGTACTGGTCGGGTCTGTCCTCCTCCTGCTTCCAGGTAGCGGGTAATTCAGGTGGGCTCTCTGCCAATCCCCAGGCTGAGGTTAAGACAGGTCGCTCCCCCTCAGCATGGGCCTCTGGCCTGGTTCTAGCTGGATGCTTCAGGGGAGAGGCGTCCTTCTCCCTCAGCCGTCCCCACCTGACTGATCTCGCAGGCCGGGGTTTTAAAGGCCTGGCTCTGCCCCCCTGCTTCTGGTCAGGTGGTGTCCCTGGGGCTTCTGAAGGCCTGGGCCCACCCACCTGCTTCCAGACAGGTGATCTCCTTCTGGGCTCTAGCAGCCAGGGGAGGTTTGGTTCTCCCTTGGGGTCCCTCTCAGAGGGGGACCACCCCTCCCGGCTACACACCCCAATACTAGATGATTCAAATGCCTAATGCCACCCCTCTGTTCCAATGAAAGCATTTTTAACCTCTCTGCTGCCAGTGGATAAGAATACAAATTTAAATCATCCTATGCTAGGTTGACTTTCAGCCCCTGCAGTAATTACTGCTCCCCACGAAGAGCACGGATGCCCCCCTGGGCTCTCGGCTCCCCACTCCCTGCCAGGAGCCTGCAGGGAGCGGGGAGCCAGGACCCTGGGCACAGCCAGGCTTCCACCAGGGAACAGGGAGTCCGGAGCCTGGGCAGCACCCAGACCTGGAGCTGGGAGCCCACGTGGCACCCCAGTTTGGAGTGGGGATCCAGGAGCGCAGGGGGCAGCAGGGCTGGGAGTGGGGAGCAGGGAGACTGGGCAGCAGCAAGGCTCTAGCTGGAGCCTCCCAGCCACCCTCGGGTGCCGTGAAATTGACAAGAACGACAGACAACAGCAGATGGAAGGAACGCAGTGTCTGCATGGACACTGCGTCACCCTAACTGCACCGACATAAGCCCTACGCCTCTCATGGAGGTGGAGTTATTATGTCTGTGTAGTAGGGCACTCACATCGGTTGGACAAGGCTGTAGTGTAGATACTCACACAGTTAGGTTGAAGTAAGCTGCCTTACGTCTACTTAACTCTGTAGTGTAGACCAGGTCAAAGTCATAGGAGTAAACTGAGACAAGTTGTTCAAAAAAAACAACAAGAGCTCTGTGGCTCCTTAAAGACTAACAAAATTATTTGGGCATAAACTTTTGTGGGCAGAAGTCAGCTTCATCAGATGCATGAAAAAGAAGCCCACTTTCGTCAGATGCCCACGGAAGCTTGTGCCCAAATTTAATGTGCCACAGGACTCCTGTTGTTTTGCTGAAAACAGACTAATATGGCTACCCCCTGTAACTCATTGTTCATATAGAAAATCTCCACTTCTAGCACAGATTAGCATTGTGGGGTCCTGGAACATAACCAGAGCTCCTACACACTACCATAATACACCTAATAAATAAATAATGTACAGCATCTTGCACAGTGGGATCCTCGTCTCTGACTAGGGCTCCTAAGTACCACAGTGATTCAAATAAATAATAATTATATGAGAAGAAGTATCTGGCACTAAAAAAAGGAAACTTGGGGTCACTGTGGATAGTTCTCTGAAAACATCCACTCTGTGTGCAGCAGCAATCAAAAAAGCTAACAGAATGTTGGGAATCATTAGGAAAAGGATAGATAATAAGACAGAAAATATCATATTGCCTCTTTATAAATCCATAGTACACCCACATCTTGAATACTGTGTATAGATTGGATCACCCCATCTCAGAAAAGATATTTTGGAATTGGAAAAGGTACAGAAAAGGGCAACAGAAATTATTAGGGGTATGGAACAGCTTCCATAAGAGGAGAAATTAATAAGACGGGTACTTTTCAGCTTGGAAAAGAGATGACTAAAGGGAGATATGATAGAGGTCTATAAAATCATGACTGGTGCGGAGAAAGTGAATAAGGAAGTGCTATTTTCTTTTTCCCGTAACACAAGAACCAGGGTCACCAAATGAAATTAATGGGCAGCAGGTTTAAAATGGAAGTATTTCTTCACACAACGCACAGCCAACCTGTGGAGCTCTTTGCCAGAGGATGTTATGAAGGCCAAGACTATAACTGTGTTATAGAAGGCGTTTGACAGGATGGACCACGGATATCTCCTGAGCACCCTGTGGGTGTTTGGCTTCGGACCCCACTTTGTGGGTTTTCTCCGGGTGCTGTACGCCTCCGCGGAGTGCCTGGTCAAGCTCAACTGGACCCTGACCGAACCGGTCAGCTTCAGGCAAGGCGTGCATCAAGGCTGTCTGCTGTCAGGCCAGCTGTACGCTCTGGCCATCGAGCGCTTCCTCTGTCTCCTCCGCCAGAGGCTGATGGGGTTGGTGCTCCGTGAGCCAGAGTTGAGGCTGGTCCTGTCAGCGTATGCCGACGATGTACTCCTTGCGGTCCAGGACCCGGACGACCTGCTGCGGCTGGAGGCCTGCCCGGACCTCTACTCTACTCAGCAACCTCCTCCGCCCAGGTCAACTGGGTCAAGAGCTCTGGCCTGATGGTAGGGGCGGGGTGGCGAACGAGCTCCTCCCACCCGCGCTTCAAGCCATCCGGTGGAGCACGGGTCCACTGCTCTATCTGGGCGTTTACCTCTCCGCCACCCATCCCTCTCCGGTGGAGAACTGGCAAGATTTGGAGGACAGGGTGTCTGCGCAGCTGCGGAGATGGACAGGACTGCTCCGGTGCCTCTCTTTTCTGGGGAGAGTACTGGTGCTTAACCAGCTGGTCCTGTCCATGCTCTGGCACCGGCTCAACACTCTGGTCCCGACCCGAATTTCCTGGCCCACCTCCAGAAGACAGTTCTGGAGTTCTTTTGGCCAGGAATGCATTGGGTCTCTGTGGGGATCCTCAGTCTCCCCTTGGCGGAGGGTGGGCAGGGCCTGTGCTGCCTCCACAGCCAGGTCTGCATCTTCCGCCTCCAGGCCCTGCAGAGACTCCTTTATAGTGTAGGTAGTCCGGAGTGGAGCCACTTGGCACATGCCTTCCTCCGCTGCCTCCGAGGGCTCCGATACGACCGGCATTTCTTTTATCTCCATCCGAGGGGTCTTCCGTGAGACGTCTCCAAGCTGCCGGTCTTCTACTAGGACCTCCTCTGGACCTGGAGGTTGGTCTCAGCCTCCAGGCCCCTTGCGGTCCCCGAGGGGGCGGATCTCCCCGCAGAGCCCCTGCTACACAACCCCCAACTCAGTGTAAAGGTGGCAGAGACCCCCTCGGTGCGACGGAGGCTGGTTCTGGCAGGACTTACCAAGATCGGAGATCTCCTGGACTATGACTGGGGGGACTGGGTGGACCCCCAGGCACTGGCTCGGCACATGGAGCTCTCCACCCTTCAAACCCCCTGGCGCGTACTCCAGGAGGTGAGGGCAGCCTCCCCCCCCCCACTGCTCAGGCTTACCTCGAGCGGGTGGTGTGAGAGGGTGATCCCTCCCCTCAGTCCCAGCCATCCGGTGCTTTCCATTGAGCCCCAGCCTAGCGAGCCCCCCCCCCCCCCTCCCCCTTCCCATGTACAGAGCTGGCTGCATGACCTGCAGCCAGTCCTCTTTTGAACCATGCTGAGGGACCATCTTTACATGCTCGTGCTGCACACCCGTCACTTTCTCACCCTTGTGTCCCACCCTGACACCATGGTCCACCAGGGACATCAGTTGGCGGCTCCTTCATGGAGCCATCACCCCTCACCCCGACACGTGCCCCTTCTGCAGCGTGAGGGAAACGTTGGCGCACGTCTACCTTGAGTGCGCCAGGCTGCAGCCCCTGTTCTGGCTCCTCCAGAATCTCAGCACTTCTCTCCGCATCTGTTCATTTACGCACACCCCATCCGTGGCTCCACAAAGTCGCGGGACCTCCTCGTCAACCTCCTCCTGGCCTTGGCCAAACTGGCCATCTACAAGACCAGGGAAAGGAGGTTGGCAGTGGGGACGCTCTGCAACTGTGGGACCTATTTCCGTTCCCTTGTGCACTCATGCATCCTGGCAGAGTTCCTCTGGGCAGCGCCTGTTGGCTCCCTCGACACCTTCTGGAGCAGTGGGCACTGTCCAGGGTTCTCTGCTCGGTGTCCCATTCTGGTTCTCTTCATTTGACCCTGTGACCCCCACGACCTTCCTGGTTTTTCATTAGTTGTCCCCAGTAATTAGTTGTATCCTGGGCTCAGTGGCTCCTTCCCTTAGACTGGGGGAGGGGCCACTCCCTGGCCACTCCCTGGTTTACAAATACTCTCCTACTGTCCTCTGGCCTTGCTATATCACAATGTGTGGTGGTTTCTAGTCCTTAATGGTGTGTACAGCAATACATGTTGTATGAGTTGATAGACTGGTGGCCCTTCAGGGCTGTAAAAATGATATTTGTGGCCCTCAAGGCAAAAAGGTTGGGAACCACTGCTCTGTATCTTTATACAACTGCCGCAGAGAGGGAGGCTGTCAGGACTCGTTCATGAGCTGGTGCCCATCAGTGCATCAGCAAGGTCAGAGGTTGAGATTCAGGTGGAAATAAGGCAATAAATGTAAACATCACCTGCTTACAACAGAGTCAGCATTTGAATTCCCTTTTCCCCCAATATCCCTTATCATCAGTGTGCTCAGCCTCATCCTGCTCTCTCCTTGTACTCTTCCAGCTCTAACAGATGTGTGGGGGGGGGGGGTGAAAAAGCTCTTACCTTGTCACCATGATCCTCATTTCCCTCGTTCTCTGCCTCGGAGTCAGAGTGCTTCTTCTGTTGCTTTGTCATTGCTACAGCGGACACTACACCGGTCAGTGCTACTGCAACCATTCCTGCCAACGCAACCTGATGTGAAAGATAAAAAATATATTCAAGTGAATGGGAAAAGTATAGGAACAGACAGAAACTGGTGTGTCCTCAGGGCCGGCCTTAGGGAAAGTGGCGCCTGGGAAGAACTTTCTTTGGTGCCCTTCAAGTACAGCTCCCAGAGCAGTGGGTGGCCACTCAGCAGAAAGCAGTGGCAGTGCTGCAGGCGTCAGGCTGCCGGGAGGGCAGAGAGGGGATGTGTGTGAGTGCCTGGCTCCCACTCTGCAGTCCCCTTTATCCCCCCACCCCCAGGTGAGCACGGCCCTTCTGTAGCCTTTTGGTCATGTCACCCACCGGCCATGGTACCCTGGCAAGTCACTCATGTCGCCCACCTGTAAGGCCGGCCCTGTGTGTCGGGGGCTGTAATTTCCATATCTAAGGGGAGACTCCAGCGTGAACACTGTGCACTGTCCTCTGTGCAGCTCCAGCACATGAAAAGCATAAGTGGCAACACCGCCAGCTTCCCACAGACAGATCACTGCCCATCTAAACAGCCTCACACCTGCCCAGGAGAGGGCAGTAGAAATCCATGACCATTCATCATTCTCCTGTGTACTGGGAAAGCCAGAAAGAGAGTTGATAGGGGCCAGGTTTTCAAAAGAGTTCAGCTCCCATATAGTTACCACTTGTACCTAGCCCCTCCCTTCTGTCAAAATGAGACTGATGGATGAGATGAGAGATTCATCATGAGATATCATAAGGGCAATGACATCACTGGATGTGATCTGAAAGGCTATGACATCACAGGAAATGACGACACCATACCTGACAGGATGAGATATTAAGGCACAACATAACATCTGCTACATGGTCATATCTGGTACGGCTTCATTTTCTGTGACACCGTACCTGGTGACTAAAGCTACTCTCTGAATGGGTCCGTTATCACCCAACATGTTTTCAATGTTAAAGCCTTGTCCTGTTCCCCATGAACGGGTGTTCCCCTTGCCAAACAGTTTCAGCAGAAAAGGACAAGATTCAGAGCTCCTGGACATTAACCACACTCAATTTGAAGGAGAATTCTTGGTTCACAGTTAAGGCACGATTTCTGAGGCATGGTAAAGTCATGCTTGCACAACCAACCCCCATGCTGTATGTGGAATAAGGATAAATCTAATATTCTGTAAGTACATTGCTCCTAGTTACTACCACAGCAGGGTTCAAAAAAGAACAAGATAAGTTGACGGACGACAGGTCCATCAATGGCTATTAGCCAAGATGGGCAGGGATTGATGTTTGCCAGAGGCTGGGACTGGATGACAGGGGATGGATCACTTGATGATCACCAGCCCTGTTCATTCCCTGTGAAGCACCTGGTGTTGGCCATTGTGAGAAGACAGGACACTGGGCTACATGGACCATTTTGGTCTGATCTGGTATGGCCATTTTGATGTTCTTACAAGCACTTGTACGGAGTTTAAAGGCTCTTCCATCAGAGCCCAGCTAAAACGTAAAAGGCCCAAAACCAGAGTCTCTATTTCCCAGCAGCAACTCCTTCTGCTGTAAGGCCCGCGGTGCTCCAGGGCCTGGAGAGCTCTGCCATCTTTGCCCTGCTTGTTCAGGGTCTCTCCCAGGCTTCTCTGCCTCGAGAGCTTTTGCCCAATTCAGGCCCCCCAGAAGCTCCCCTCCTCTGGAGCTTCCCTCTGAACTGCGCTCTCCTCAGACGTTTACTAGGCCCAGGCGCTCCTCATGTCAGTAACTGTCTTACAGCTACATAGACAGTCACTGTCCCCGGGTCGAGCTAGGTTAGCTCATGTGCTTCAGCCGGTCCTGGCACCAGTAGACTGGGCATCTAACGCCTTGTAACAGGCCAGCCCTAGGACAGGGTTCCCTGGACACTATCTGCTGAGTGACCTGGACAACCACAGTCATCACCTCAGCCTGACCCAGTGACCGGAAGGGCAAGGAATTTTTTCTGCCCTCAGTAAGAGAAAAACAAACACCAGAGAGTGGGAAAAGGGGAGGTCAGGGAACCCAGCTGTGGTATTATGGATAAGAATAAAGCATATGTGGCTAGGTCTCTTTGAAGGGAACACATTGGTCATTATCGGCATCCCCACCATGAGAGGAAGGAGACCTTATAAATTTTGGGGCCATGGTCAAGATAATAACTGAAAGAGGAATTTTGCCACAGAGGGACCATCAGAGGTGGCTGATGTACCAAAGCCCCACACTGAGGGGAACCGATCATAGCAATAAAACAGTATTTGGCTAACCAGGCTTCTAGGGTAAGCAGGATCAGATGAAGAGACTACCCCAGTGGAGTCCCCTTTTCTCTAGATCTACATCAGTGTGAGCCTTCTCTTCCCATGTCAGTGGCCAGCAATCCTCTCCCCCACCCCAGGAGACTGGCACATCTGAGCTACCCAATCTGCTCCCCGCTCTGCCTGTGAGTGAATGAGAGAACATCTCCTGACCCACACAAGGCTTCACTGGGAAAGTGAAACCTGGTCCTATGTCCAGACAAGCCTGGAAAAAGAACCCCTCCAGTGGGGACACCAGGAGACATAAAATGGAATTGCCTTCCCTGGGTACAGGCCAGGATCACCCAGTCAACCCTCCCCCACTCCCCCCGAAAAGGAAAGAGCCTCTTCTCGGGCAGAGGATGCTGCTGCTGGGATCCTAGTATTCCCATTGCAAGATCCCCTGTGTAATGTGAAGAAAGGTTCCATCTACACTAACCTGGGGGAGTTCACTCAAACAGGCCTCCCTTCCCACCACCAAGAACCAGACCCACTTTCCCAGCCCAGAGAACAGCCAAGCAGAAGTGAAATAGACTGCCAGGAATGGGACATGATTACTTCAATGCCAGATAGGAAAGGATCTAAGAAGCCCCTAACGACCAGTATTGCCCTCCTGAGGTGGGGCAGGGAATCACAGAATAACTACATCTCCCTCTCGCATACAGGTGTTTCCAACAACACTCTCCCCCATCACAAACTTCTCTCACATGCCTCGTCTCATCCCCATCACAGCCGGCTAAAACACAAGCATTCCCCAACCTCCCACCCATTCCCAGCCCCCTTTCTCCCTATCAAAAAAAATGTGTCACCTGCAAACTTGCTGAGGGTGCAATCTACCCCATCCTCCAGATCATTAATGAAGATGTTGAACAAAACCAGACCCAGGACCAACACCTGGGGCACTCCGCTTGTGACTGGCTGCCAGCTAGACATGGAGCCATTGATCACGACCTGTTGAGCCCAATGATCTAGCCAGCTCTCTATCTATTTTATAGTTCATTCATCCAATCCATACTTCTTTAACTTGCTGATAAGAATACTGTGGGAGACTGTATCAAAAGCTTTGCTGAAGTCAAGATATATCATGTCCACTGCTTTCCCCACATCCACAGAGCCAGTCACCTCTTCATAGAAGGCAATCAGGTTGGTCAGGCATGACTTTCCCTTGGTGGATCCATGCTGACTGTTCCTGATCACCTTCCTCTCTTCTTACATCTCTCAAACACTTACACTCCTCTCCCAATGATGTTCCATGTGCTCCCTTCCCCTTCACAAACACCCTCCCCTCTCCCTTCACTTCCTTTTACATACATGCTCCCCTCCCATTTGTGCCTGTCTTTCTATCCCCCCTTCCTCCTGCTGAGTATTCCCTCCTCTGGCTGTATCCCTCCTCCCCCTGCTGTAGCTCCACTCTTTCCCCCGCTTCTCAGCACTCACCTCTGATATCTGCCCTTTCTTCAGCTTTTTTGCAGCCTAAAAAGAAATGTGATGGAAGAATTTAACTGATGCAATACACAAATATATGGAAAATCCAGGCTTCAAAGATGTCTGTACTAAGACAAGAAAATCAGTGCAGGAAAAAGTATTCATCATCTGAATAATGCCTCTTCCTCCGCCCTCCCTCTCACACACTTTCTTCCCCATTCCCTCCCGCTCAGGCCCTGCTGCTTTCACCTATTCTGCATGCCCTGCCTGTGTATTTTCAGACCTTACCAGGTCTGGGTTGTGCAATGTGTAACCTGCTCTGCGAATTTATTGGGTTTAGCTATGTCTGCACTTAAACCACTGCAGCGGTGCAGCTGTACTGTGGTAGTGCTTCAGAATAGCTACTCGCTATGGGGGTTCTCCCCTCACCCTAGTTAATCCGCCTCCATGAGAGGCAGTATCTAGGCTTATGGAAGAATTCTTCTGTCAATCTAGCGCTGTGTACACTGGAGATTACATTGATTTCATTACGTCACTCAGGGGTGTAGATTTTTCACGATCCTGAGCTATATAACAGGCTCGACTTACGTTTTTAGAATAGATCTGGCCTAACACTTGGCTTTGGGCTCATTTCTACATCCTGATTACGTAGTTTACTCGGAATTGCTGGTATGGCCCCTCAGCCTTACCTTTGCAGTCAGTTTTTTGTCTGAGAATTGCCTTGGATTAATAAAAAATCTCATGCATGTTCAGTAAACCAGAAACCTGAAGAGATTGTGACCATGTGACATTCCTAATGATTTGAAAATTGGTAGCTGAGCCCGATGCAGAAACGCCCTTGTCTGAGAGTCTCTTAGACGGTACCAAAAATGGTACTGCCTAGTGTCATGGCAAACACACCATTAAAAATCTTTTTAACCTTTTATTAAAGATACAGAAAAGAAGGAAAAACACTTAAAGTCTCTGAAATGTAGACTATCAAAAAAGGCTTTAATTTTAGCAACATCCCTGTTCTGTTTCCCTTCAGCTGGTTAGAGTTTTAGAGGGAAACCTCCTTGTCTGACAATCTCTTAGACGTTATCAAAGAATGGTACTTATGACAATTTGGGGTGTAATCCAGTCAACTAGTGGGGAGGCCGTGTCACCGCCTGCCCTGTAACCTGGGAGCCCTACAATGCCTTGCTGCTATAGCTCCCTACCTGGACTGCTCCCATACAGCCATCAGCACAAAGGTCTTACCCCGAATGTCTGTGTACAGCTGCTGCCTGCCAGCCACTCTCAGGTCACACTCTGGCTCTCACCAACCTCAGTTATCACAGCAGGGTGATGCCCACGTACTCCCAGTCCCAGCCCCACCCCCCAAAAAAGCCTGTGTTTTGCGCTGTCCAGCCCTCTCCTCTCAAGCCATAGAAGGAGAGAGGCAGGAGTAAGGGAAGGAGCTCAGCCTGCCTGGGTCTCCACTGGCCGTGGTAGCACTGTACATGAGGTAGAAATGCACAGAGGTTGAAGGATTATGCTCTAATAATTTGTTTCCTCTACTGGGCATTCACCATCCCCTGAGTTATTCTTTCTGTATTACAATAAATAAATTTATATTCTGTTTTGTGCAGTAAAATGGTGTTTAGGCTGCAAAGTGAAGTTGTCTGAAGTTAGGAAATGCCAGCTTCATACTTGCCCATGCAACCTTAAATCAGTCCCTTGGGCATCCGCTCTTCCACAGAGTGAGGCAGGGGCTTGTGGATACACTGGTCATGCAGGTAGAGCCGAGATCACAGTGCAGACGCTCGCTGGAATCTGTGACTCTGGCATGTCCTACATTTCAAATTTGACTTTGCAAATTTTACCTTCTTTTAGCTCTGGTTTTGTTTATTTGCCATCTGTTTTTTAATGGAAAAATGCTGTCCAGCTGTAACAACCCCCTTCACGCAGCAACAGCAGGATTTAAATGTTCACCCTCTTGTGCTGCAGCACAGACTGGTGCCACACAAGCAGCAGGAGAAGGCTGGGGATGGGACACTGGGGCCAGTGAATGTTTGTTTTGAAACTTAAACCTAGTCAGGAAAGAAACGTCACTGTAGTAAGAAGTGAGAGCTTAAGGCCTGTAAAACAGGCTAAGGCCCTAATTGGAAAAAGCCGAGTGAACAGAAGTATAAGGGGTCACTCAAGTTAACTGAGACTGGTATAGGGAAGTGCTGATTCTGCAAGGTTGTAAGACTGCCAAAATATTACTAAAATATGTAGTGGGTATAAGAGGTACCAAGATACTAACTCTCTGAAATGACACTTTGATGGGTAGAAATGATACATGGAGTGGCGGTGCCCAAATCAACCAATCAACGGAAAAAGGTGGTATTAGACTACGTCAGGAGGGTGGCAACTACCTACGTGAAAGGGGGCAGACCGAAAGTGTATGTAACAGTGTATAAAAGAGGGTGTCAGAGGGAATACCGGCGTCCGGTCTAGGGGATAACGGAAAGTCCCGCCGTTGGGCCGAGACCATTGTAACGCCGCCAATATGAAACTGACCCAGAGATACTCTGTAAGTCATTTCTCATTGTGCCGCACGCAATAAACCTCACTTGGGCGCCTTCGTTACTCAGCTAATCTGTGGTCATGTCGACTCATTTGATCGTGAGAGCCGTCTCAGTTTCCTGGCCAGAGCTGGGACAGCATCTACACAGGGACACACGCACGCAGCCTACACTGATAAACACCGGTGACCAACACACCGAGTACCACAGTCACCAAGAGTGAAATGTTGGTTTGCCCCAGGAGGTGTTATCTCCTGCCCAACAAAAGAAGGTCCGTAAGCCCCAGACAGACCATTGTGGGAGAAAAGTCTTAGTTGATGGTTCCCCTCTCACCCATGCAGAAGTGCTCATCCCATCAGTTTGAACTCAAGGGGGAAAGGGAAGAAAAATCTCTGTCAAGGAGAAATTCTTATCTTGTATGTGGCTTGGACTCTTAAAGGGCAAGAACTACCAAGCGTAGGCAAAAAGGTCCCCAGGATTAAGCTGGGTTAGCCCTAAAGGACATACAGAGCTGGCATGTTTCAGCAGCTTTATCACCACTTACAACCTAAAACTGTAACTCCTTTGTGTGTGTATTTTACCTGCTTTAACCTTCCTAATAAACTCTCATTTCTTTTTCAATACATCCGTAGTTAGTTTACTACAGGTTTGGCTATGAGCTTTGTCTTTGGTGTCAGCTGACCTGGGGTAAGTGACTGGTCTCTGGGGACTAGGAGTAACTTGACAATTTTGTGATCTTTGGTGTAAAGGGATTCTCTATCACAGAGTCAAACTTGCCTGGGTGACAAGATAGGCCAGAGCCCAAGGGGACAGTCAGTGACTCCATGTTAAGGCTTTTATGCTGCCTGAGGCGCTCACGCTTGTTACTCGGTTGGTGAAATTGGAGTCTAGAACTCACAACCAGTTTGGGGCTTGTGTCCTGCTTCTTGACAGTCTGCCCTGAGGCTGGTCTTCTTGACCGTGACAAGCTCTTTCCTCACATGGTGCTTCCACAGGGGGGCATCGGCTACTGGGGTCAGGGCAGGGGATGGGTTGGGATGGGGGAGGGGGAAGGCAGCCCAGCCCAGCCCAGCAGTAGCCACCTCCCCTCTCTACACACACAGGGAACTGCTCTCAGTGGCAGGGCCCAGAATGCGTGATTTTGGTGCTGCCCACATTTCCCTGAGGAACACGGGTGAGAGAGGCACAGGGTGATTCTTAGCACCTTGCAATTCAGCTAAATCAGAAAGGAATTCCAAAGGAGAAAGAAAAGGCACCTTCATTAGTTTAAGGCAACCGTCTTGCCAGGTGTTGCAAAATGAGGTGTGAGAGTTTCTCACAGAAAAGGTCCCAGGAATCCTTTATAATTAGAATGGAAAGTGGCAATGCAAACCTAGAGACTCTTCTGCAATGCAAAAAAAAGGTTCTCTTGTCCCCGTCCCCTGGAGACACATCTCTATGTTCTGCTGATAAGGGTGCAGGGGTCTCTTCTCCCCATTATGCCACCCCTCCCTCCTCTGAATTTATCTCTGGGAACTTTGGGACACATTGCCTCTGGGGCACAATATTCAAAACTTCGGGCAGTGAGATTATGGAATTTCCCACCAATACATCAGTTGGTAAATACTTAAGAAACGTTTCCCCCCCCATTTAATGTACCCCCTAAACTTTCCCCTCTTATTCAATGCAGACTAAAAGGAACCATGGTTCTAACTTGCCCAAGGCCAGAAGTTTTACCTCCTCCCATGCCATGATATCACCCTCCTTAATCACATCTCTCCTGACTAGAGAATCTGTGCTCCTCTGTCTCTCCACCCTGGCACACGTTACCACTTACCTTGGCCTGTTTAATAAACTCTTTATCTATTTCCAGGAGGTCACAGCTGACACAATTCGCTAGAACCTCCTCAGGCACCACTGAAGGTTCTAAATTAAGGTTAGCTGCATTACCTGGGACAGCTCAGGTATAGTATTTGGAGTAACCATATTTAGGGCATTATTCTTCACGTGTTCATGGTGTGATTCACTGAGGTGCTGCAGACGATCATGGGGGTCGGGGAACAGCACTAATGAGGAAGGCTATTCATGAGTTCTGGCTCCCACTAGTAACTGCACAGAGTCGCCAAGCAGGGCAGCCAAGGGGCCTGTCCCCATCCCTTCCCCAACAGTTGGATCAGCCTCCCCTTCCAGTCAGGCCCTCCCGCAGGGGATGGGGACACTGTGTGCCCCTCCCCTGTGCACACTTGGCCTGCTGGGCTGCAGGACATGAACATGAGTCTGATCCTCAGCCCTGTGCACCTGCTGCTCCCCCTGACCGGAGTGGCTGTATAGCTGCTGATGTTGCTCTTTGGGGAGACAAATACCCATCTGTGTACATGACAGGCACGTGAGGGTCCCTGTGCAATCAACACCTGTCACTCAGCAGACTCCTCCCAGGCACCAGGAGAAGAGGGGACAGTAGGAGATTGAGGAGTAGTGACAGAGGGGACACTCCCCTCCCCATGTATCTATCACACATCACGCACCCCAGATATACATCCCCCACTTACTCCTCACCACCCTGCAGGATGCAGGTCTCTTGTGGGGGTGAGGGGCATGTGTGGTAAATGTGAGAATTTATGAACTCTCCATAGGACTCTGTACCAAGCCCCCTGGCATCACTACCCGTTGGGGGGAGATAATTAATTTTCTCCCTAGGCCATGGGAGATCAGGGCTTCGTATTGAGGACACAGCACCACTAGGAGAGCCTGGGCTAGAATCCACCCACACCAATGGAGCATCCGGAAAAGACAATGGGAGTGATCAGTGACTGGACATCAACTCCTAGAGCAAGTTACTTCCCCCGCCTCTCTGCAGGGGAGCAGAACAAAAGCCCTAAGGGGGCGAGCAAAGGAACAAGGTGTCGGGTGTCTGTGCTGAGATGAGCAGGATGCAGGGACGCACAGGGTACTGGGACTGGGAGACAAAGGGGACAGAGACAGCTGGGCTGGAGGGCAGAGAAGCAAGGCGTCATATGCATGGACTGTTCCAGCAAGCTGGGCACGGCTATAAAAGGGGGAGAATGACCTGATATTATCATGACTTGGCTTCACTGCCCACAGCTCAGCACCTGAAGAAACAGCTAAAAGACAAAGAACTTTGAACTGGGGGAGGTTCTGTGTCAGGCGAGGAAAGCGGACTAACTGAGGATTGGTAGCCGGCTTGTACCACCTCACAGGGTGAGAGAATTTTTAGATCCAAGTCCTGTTAGTGCGCAGAATTTAGACTGTGATCTGATTTTTATGTCTTTGGTAACTACTTAGGACCATTAAGCCTGTTCCTTATAATCATTTAAAATCTCTTTTCTTGTAGTTAATAAACTTGTTTAATGTTTTATCTTAGTCCGTGTGTTTTTGAGGGATGTATCTGAGAAATCTCAGCGCTAGTAACAAAAGCTGGTGCATGCCTGCCCCACAAAGAATGAGGAGGGGACCCCATTACTAAGGTTGTGCTGAACAAATCTGTGTCCATCACCGGATGGTATCAGCGTGGGGTGTATCCCTGTGGGGAGTGATGCTTGGTGAGGGGGGAGGGGCGCACTGGCCAGGGTTTGCATCCATGGTTGTCCAAAGAGACCATTCCAGGTAACTCCGCTGGGTGTGTGTCGCCACCTGCTGTCGTGCTGGGTGATAACAGAGTCTGGAGAGACTGTCCGTGAGCCATCAGCAGACGCACTTGTGGGAAGTCAGCCCCAGCAAACCAGGGTAAAGAAGTTCAGCAGTGCCCCACTCCCAGGCTGTAGCCCAGGGGTTGGCATCTCTGCCACGGTTAGTTCCAGGCAAGTTCTGCCCAGGGTCTCTGCAGGGCTCTGTGAGCATCACTCAACAAAAGGGGAACAATTCACCACACCCCTGTCTAGGACCTTTCCCCATTAAACAGGGGTCAGGGGTACGAGGGACTTGGCCATTAACTCCCCATAGCTCTGGATCAGGCCCTAGGTGGAAGCATGAGATCAGCAAGGCAGTCTGGGGATGAGTCTGGAGAGCAACTGGGAGACAAAAGCAAAAGCCAGCCCCAGATTCTCATCCTCTGCCCCTCCAGCCCTGCCTAGCCCTGATCCCCCCATTACTGCTCACACACCCAACTCACTGGGATAATTACCTGGGGGTTCTTCTTGTCGGATACTGGCAGAGCACATTCCTCACGGGGCTGATTCAAAGAAACACAGCATTAAAATCCAACAAGTGCATCTCCCTTCATCCTTCCCCAGCCTGGCTCGCAGGCGGCAGGGCCATTGTGGGGCGGGGGTGCTGTGTGGAGGAGGGGCTGGGCCCTAGAAAGGCAGGAGGAAGCACAGGGGCCGAAGGGTCATTTAGAGACGCTGACAGTGTGTTATGTCCCAGGGGTGTGAGCTCCCACCAGGCTCACTGCAGCTTAGGGTTTCTCCAGCCGGGGTCACGACCCCCAGTCCAGCCATGGGGTTCAGTGGGGAGGGGTCCCACCTGGCTGCTCTGGGAAAAGGTTGGTGGGGTGGTTATAGGGGAGATGCCGTGTGGTGGGGTGATGAGTAGGAACAGAGAGACAGGGAGGTAGATACGGGAGCCAGGCTGGGACTGGAAATAATGAGCAAGGCTCTAGCATGTAGCGGGCCTGCTCCTAATTCTGCCTGCTCATCCCCCCTGCTAACGACATGATCCCAGCCCAGGCCCAGCTTCGTACCACTGGCTCCGTCTCCGTCTCTATCGTCTCCGTCTCCGTCGTCTCCGTCTCCGTCTCTGCAGATGGTGTCTCCATTGATTCCTCCTCCTACAAGGCAAGGGAAAGGACACAGAACACAATTAAAATAGTGAAGTACCGTTTCAGTGGATTCTGAGACTGTAGGTTCCAGGAGACCGGTGCAGGTTCAGGCATGTCCGTCCTAGGAGAGAACAGAGAGGAGAGGGGATGGTGTAATTCTCCACCCATTTCTCTGCTCATTCACCTCTGAGCACCTCCGCAGTTCAGTCAGTATCAGCTGGTGAAGTCACTGCCCATCCAGACAGCCGGAGACCTGGGCACTGGGGAGACTCACAGCCCCCCATTTCCTGCTGCAGCCTGCTGGAAATTTCACACACCCAGCAGGGCTGGCATTTCCCAGCTACTGGATACAGAACACATGTTATCCCTTTCCCTATCCCCTCCCAATCCACCCTGCAGTATTTACCGGCCAGCACCACTTCAAGCAAACCTGGAACTATCATTAACATAGAAACTGTCTCTGTTCATCGTGCATTTAAAATGGAGACTCAGCCATTTCTCCTCCCCTCCCTACTCCACCCCCCACTGCAAACTGGTTATGAGATTTCTGGGCTTTGCCATGTCAAATGCAGTCATCCGTTAACTACCGTTTTTGAAATGAAGGAGTGCCGCTGAACTCATGAGGAGGTTGTCAGAGCAGCACTGAGTGCAGGACAAAATCCCTTTAAACCGAGTAACTGTTTCAAATTAAATGTGGTTGTGACAGAAGTTATCAGCTTGGACCAAGAGAATCACCCAGTTTGGAAGTACAGGGCACAGAGCTGTAGTCTATACACAGGCAAAACTCCTGTCTACAACAGTGGGAGTTTTAGCTGTGTCTGGGTTGCAAGAATGGCCTCAAGGAAAGGAAAACTTTAAAAGCCTTTTTGTCACTTATATTTCTCACTGTTTCCCTAACAATTAGCTGTGTATTAAAGCCTAGTGCCAGGGTCACCGGCCCTTAAAGAGGGAATGGGACTGGTCAGCTGCTACCTAATGGGGCTTAAGGCAAGGCTCCTGGGCACTGGGCCTTACACAAGGGAGATGCAGTAAGGCAGCTGGAGGGGGATGGGGAGAGAAAAGGCTCCGGAAGAAAGCAAGCAGCTGATGAAGATGCTGGAGGAGCGGTGGGCTGAGAGTCCAGGAAACATAAGCCCAAGGAGGGGACGTGTGACTCCCTGACCTCAAGGGCAAAGAATGAGCAGCGCCTGGGAAAGGCTGATAACTCTGCCTGGCACAGAGGCTGGGAGCCAGCCAGACCTCAGGTCAGAGGGACTGTGCCCAGGGGCAGACTGGGGTGGAAGAGACTTTACTTTGGGTTTATTGATCTTAACAAACCAATCCCCAGGAAGGGGATTTGTTATTGGACATAAACCTCTGTGGATTATTCCTAGGAACCTTTGAAGGTAAAATTGAGGCAAGACATCACAATGCCCCCCTGGGCCAGCAGCAGGTGTCACTGGGAAGGCATGCCAATTTCAAGTCCCAGCTCAGCAAACCACTTTAGTGTGTGCTTAACTTTGAGGCCATGAAAAATCTCATTGAGTTGAATAACACTCCGTGTGTGTTTAGAATTAAGGGCATGTTTAAGTGTTTTGCTGAATCAGCCCCTTTTCCTGTCACACTGCTATAAAACGTGGGTATTGGCTGGTATTTCCAGAGGAGTGAAAGTGTTAGATACTCACTGCCCACTGACTCCCTTTGAAAACCCCAGATGTCATCACAGAAATGTAGGGCTGGAAGGGACCTCAAGAGACCTAGTTAATCCCCCCATGATGAGGCAGGGCCAAGGAAACCTAGACCATCTCCAACAGATGTTTGTCCAACCTGTTCTTAAAAGCCTCCAAAATTGGGGATTCCACAACCTCCCTAGGTAACCTGTTCCAGAGTTAACCAGCCTTAGAGTAGAATGTTTTTCCTAATATACAACCTAAAATCTCCCTTGCTGCAGCTGAATACCAGAATAGGACACAGTACTCCAGCTGAGGCCTCACCAATGCAGAGTAGAGTGGGACCATTCCCTCCCATGACTTACATATAACACTCCTGTTAGTACACCCTGGAGTGACAGTAGCCTTTTGTCATAATTTCATCATGTTGTTGACTCATATTCAATTTGTGATTCACTATAACCGACAGATCCTTTTCTGCATTACTACTGCCTAGCCAGTTATTCCCCAATTTGTATCTATGTATTTGATTTTTCCTTTCTAAGTGTAGTACTTGCACTCATCTTTATTGAATTTCATCTTGTTGATTTCAGACCAATTCTCCAATTTATCAAGGTCACTTTATTTCTAATCCTGTTCTCCAAAGTGCTTTCAATCCCTCCCAGCTTGATGTCATCTGCAAGTTTTACAATAATATTTTCCAATCCATTATCCAGTATTTAATGAAAATATGAAATTGCACTGGACCCAACACAGACCCCAGTGGGAACCCCCCTAGATATGTCTTCCCAGTTTGACAGCAAACCATTGATAGCTAGTCTTTAAGTATGATCTTCCAACCAGTTGTGCATGAACTTTGTAATAATTTAATCTAGACCACATTTCCCTAGCTTCTTTATGAGAATCGCATGTGGCACTTTCAACAGATTTACAAAAAACAAGATAAATCACGACTACTGTTTCCCCACATCCACTTGGCCAGTAACCCTGGCAAAGAAGGAAATTAAGTTGGGTTGGAATGATTTGTACAAAACCATGCTAGCTTTTCCTTATAACCCTGCGTGACACACTGTACCCCATGTACACCCTTATAGTGTGATTTGTGTATCATTCATGTTCACCCTTATAGCGTAACTGTGTATTGATTAATGCAGTGTGTGCCATGTAAGGTGTTTTTGGAATGCTCATGAACAATAATGTTCAGTATGTATGATAATGTGCTTAGTTATAAAACTCTGCTATGTAATATTCCCAAATGTGTGTTTCACATGGCTTGAATAGATCTAGGTAAACACCAAGCAGCGAGGGTTCACGCCTTGCAGAGGCATGCACGCAGGAACAATAGACTGGCCTAAGCACCTGATATAGTGATGCTCATTTGACTTAAGTGGAGGAAATCATGCCCATTGCCAGACATGGCCGATCATCTGACCCCAGGGGGTGATGAGGAAACATGTTTAAGGCAGAGGTATCTGTCTCTGAAGCTCTCCCTTGGAATCCTACAAAGCAACATCAAAGACACTGACAGAGTGCCCCATGGGAAGTGGGGGGAGGGGAGGCTGGCTGCAGGAGTCAGCTCAACCAGCCTGTGGAGTAAGCTAACATCAAAGGCTGAAAGGCTACTAAAGTGTTGAGTTTAGTTTAGAATGCAATTTATCTTTTAATTAATTGTGATCAAACCTTGATTCATATTTTTCTGGCTTATAATCACTTAAAATCTCACACTAGTCAATAAACTTATTTGTTGGTTTTATCTAAAGCAGTGCATGTTGATTGAGTGTATGTAGAGACTTCACTTAGAGTGACAGAGCTGGTGCGTATCAATTTCTTGATAAATTGACAGACTAATGTAATTGCAGGGTGCAGTGTGCAGCACTGGATCCTGCAGGATGGCAGTTCCTGGGATTGCATCTGGGACTGGGGGTGTTTGCTGGGGGTCAATCCCATGAGCGGCTGACCAGAAGCGCTCCTTCATTAGGTCAGGGACTGATTACTCGCAGAAGGCTGGGTGTGGGCCGACCCAGGAGTGGGTGGATCACACAGCAAAGCAGAGTAAATCGGGGCCCAGGAGTGAGGGATTGGAATGACACAGCTACACACCAGTCCAGATTGCAGGGGGGAATGTAATACCCTGTTATCCTCTAGATCCCAGTGTTTTGTCCATTCCAGTTCTGAGTCCCAGGCAATGAGGTTCCTGCCCCTTCACCTAAAGAGACCATTCCCCAGCCTCACCAAACTTACCCTTTGTATTCTTTTAGGGTAAATAATAATGATAGTGCATAAATATCCTCCTCTATAAGATCTGATTGAATATACAGTGTGGTTAAATACATTGCTATCTCTTCTTTCTGTTACAATCTCAAAGCAATTCATTTAAAAAAAAATCTTAACCAAGGAAATGAACTTTTCAAAGTAAACTCCATAAACCTTACCTTTCTCTCCAAACACCTTAAATGGTTGCAGGTCTAAGGGCAGGAACTGTTACAAGAAGGGAAGATACTGTCTGTGCAGGACTTTATACATCAGGGTTTGCTTATCCAGTCAATGGCAATGCAGATGTTATAATAAATTGGCCTATAAGGTGATGTTTTCCAAGTAATAGTTGACCTGATTGCAGAGTCTTACTGTGAAATAGATCTTTTGTGGCTCAGTCCAAGCCAGAGGGAGGAGTCCAACACTCAGGATGCTGCGAGGAGGACAGGGCGTGCCCTGCTCCAGGTGTGTCCATTTATCCTGACTCTCATGGGTTGACCACTCCTAGCTCTGAGTGGCTCTTTGTATCTGAATAGTCATCAGTTACTAATGCTGTAGACAAGCTTATTTATTCAGGGTAAGCCTGACTGCTCTGTTAATCAATAACAGAACAGATGACAAAGGAGAGTGATTTATAGGAAAACACAAACACCTCTGCCAGTTCCAGGTACAAACTCCCAGCCCTGCTAGAGAAGCCCCAACCCCATTAAACTTAATGGCCAGTAGGAGCCATGGAACAACAATGCAGAAGTGCAGCTGCCAGGGGATTTCCTCTGGCATCGTCACTTTACTTTGGTACCTAACCTCCAATGGGTGAACTTCAGAACTGTTCTACTCTTCCTAGGCCAGAGATTCTCAACCATGTTACAGCAGAGAACATTTTCTGGAGCCCCAGCTCATCTCGCCATTAAATCAGAGACAGGGGGCATTGTTACAAAGTAGGGGGGCCGCCTGTACCACCAGTTTCCCTTTGGTCTCTGTTGGAAAAAGATTCCAAGTGTGGTTCGTTACCCTGCACCGATAAGAGACCCACACAGGATTTCAGGCTGGACAGTCTCCAAAAGAGTTTATTCTGCAGAAGGTCAATTCCCAAGCCCACAAGTGGACAGTGGAAAAAGACCCCAAACAAAGGATTACAGACAGTTTTATACCTTATTGCTACTTAAACATTCATGACAAGACCATACATATCCCCCTTACAAGGGCCTAAACCTATTCCCTCATTCACTATTGGCCTATATTATCTCTATTTCTACTTACAAAGATATAGATTATTCATAAGGTGTTTTTGCTGATGCTTTACAGTTAGCTACATCTTATCTATCAAGGCTGCCGAGGCTTATCTCCTTCTGCATTCCTCTCCTTCTGCATTCCAGCAAACTTTCCATGATCCTTGCACAGAGTGGAATGGCCTGGCCTGTCTGTAAAAACAAACGGGCTAGCTAAAATGGAGTAACTGTGGTTAAGCAACTAAAAATCAGCTAACATCTCTCAACCCTTTCTTAAATAGCAAAGTATTTAAGTCATTCTGAAATATATTTGACACCCTGCCAGAAACAGTGGCTGTCTCCCAATGGGTGGGAAGGAATGGATCATAATCACAACAATCTAGGCATACCACATGACTTCCTCACCTGAGAGATCCTTCCCCCTCTTTCTTAGGGTTGGATGGATGCTCTAGTGGCTAAGGCCCTAGCCTGGGACATAGGAGACTTTTATTTCTGTTCCTTGCTCTGACATGCTTAGGCAAGACAGTTAATCTGCCCTGTGCCTCAATTCCCCCTCTGTGGATTGGGGATAATACTTCCCTACCTCACACAGGCGCTGCGGGGATAAATCTTACTGTGCTGGCAGGTGCTGATGACTGCTGTGGACCACAAACTTGATTAAAGCTGATGCTGGGGGTGGCATCAAACCATCTTCTATCAAATAGATGGAAGGAATTATGAAATGCCTCTTTGTGAACAGGTAAATGGAAATAATAGGGAGCCACCATCCAATCTATTGGCCTCATGGCCAGGCCAATCAGAAAGTAAGTCATGTGGGCTGAGGTGGTGCCCTGGGACTGATTTTCAAACACACAGGGGTCGGGCATTTATTGGTTGGAGGGGTGTGTGTGTGTGTGCGCACGTGTGTGTGTGCGTGGGGGGGGGTGTGAGAGAGAAAAAGGACTTTATTCACTCTTTGTAAATAAACAGGATTGTACCAAAGAAACACCTGACTCCATCATCGATTTCTCCTCCTAATGGAAACAACCTACGAGGCTCCAAATACTGGCTATCCACTCATGCTAAAAAGGGACAACAAATCTATGAATGGTTGCAAGGTGCTTGGATACTACAGTGATGAGGGCCATATAAGCGTAGCAAGGACACAGGTTGCATCTATCAGCTTTCTTATAAAATATCCATGGTCAAAGTTTCCAAGGTGACTAGTGATTTGCCGTGCCTCAGGTTTCCGGTGCCCCAAGTGAGACCCATTTCTGGCTGGTGATGCACACCAACTTCTCACTGAGTAGGAATAAGGATGGTCGGTTATATTGAAGGACAGGGCGTACTTAACTGAGCAGCCTCTGTAGCTCACAAGCCTCCCCCATTTGTAGATGGGCTGATCCGTCACCATATACCTGAAAACCTCTTTAGCATAGACTGATGGCTGGCCTGCAGAGGGCTAGGACAGATGGTCATGCTGGCACTCAGGAACCTCCAGGACTTCAACGTACTCCAGAGAGTTCCCTGCCTGGAAGGATTGTGAAAGCATAGCTAGTAACAAGATCCTGCAGATGGACCCTCCCCCACCTATCCCTGGTAGGGATTTACAAATGACTTACATTTATTCTGCAGTGTGCATCTTGCCATGATGGCTGATGGCTTACTCTGCAGCTCCCAGGACCATCTGAACCAGGCAGGGATTTTTGTGTGAATAAAGTCAATCCCAGAGATTGAAAGTAAATCTCTGTTTTTGACCTTGAATTGACCTAACCGCTGGGGAACTGAAGAAATATATTTTTTTTCTCATAGTCAAACAATAATATGTTCTTCATTTGCCTTGGCAAGGCCCTTTCACCTCTGCAGGGCGCATCCAAGGAGACAAGAGCCTAGGGCAGGGGTAGACTCTCATGCAGCAGGACAGGTGGAAATGAGTCAGAATTAAAATGAGACATCCTGGATAAAGCCAGTTAGTAGCTCGAGTATCAGAGAGAAGGATGCAAGAGAGGTGGAAAGAGAGAGATGGGCTGCAGAGAGTGAAGAGAGATTGCTTGCGCAGCATGACCGCAGGCTGAGGGGGGAAGACAGAGCACAGCAGAATAAGCTGTTTGAGAGGCTGATCATGCCCATGGCCACACGACTGCAGGTTCCCTCCACACTGCCATGTCCTGTAGCCCGTGCACCCTTTGGACAATTCTGGGACTGGCTGGTCCATACCCCAAAGAATTATTACTATGCGGTACAGTCAAATGTGACCTGTGCATTCCCCTACTCCAGTTCAGCTGCGGTCCTTGTGTGCAAAAAGTGCCAGAAGGACCAAGGAGAACAGAGGGACAAGGGACATCTGGAACCACTGGTCCAGAACTAGGGAGACTGCTTTGGTGGCAGTGGGCATAGCTTGAGTGTTTTGGACTGTTGTCTGTTTCATTTCTTCACAGAACTGTGTAAACATATCATAGAAGGGCTTGTGTGTGCAGACAACGTGACCCGGGACTCCTGCTCCCATCTGACCTAGGACACAAGGAAATGGCTTCCTATTAATTTATCTCTATGTTAATCTATAATGAACGTCCTTTCTCTTCTTTGCTTTTTATACCTCACAATAAAAACCCTAATCTACTCTGAGACTAAAGTTCAAACAGCTTCTGGGAATTGTTAGAGGTTAATTTCTGTAAATCGTTCAGATGTCAGTTTCACTTTCTCTCCCCCGGTTGTAATGGGAAAGGTTAGAACTTCATTTTGGGTACATATCTCCCCTGCCCCTGATACTGAGAAGAATATTCCCACAGAACATGGGATCAAAATCCTCACATTAAATAATGCAAGAAAAACCTTTAAAAAAAGAACATTAGTGACCAAACAGCAGAAAGACACTAGAGCAAAATTAGAGAGTCTTTCCCTGTTGTCAGATGTATCATTTCTGCTTGTGGGCATGGGGACAAAGGATGTCAGTGCTGGGGCACATTCCTGGGAGGCTGGGAGTTGGGCCCAGGCTTTGGGCACAAATTGTCCTCTGTGTCCCTGACTTGGGCTAAAAAGGCCATATACTACACAAGCAATAATCATGTGCAAACCACAGCACTTTTCTAGCCTTGAAATTAGGGAAGGAGGGAGCATATCAGAGCAACTTTCTAGCAGTGTCCAGTGTAATATGGGCAGGCTATGTTCCTCCTCACCGAGCCTCGACCATTCCTCCCCTCGCCACCTGGACAAAGAAAGTGGAAAAAGGGTGTTATTTCTTCTTTCCCAGACAGCATGTCTGTTAGGGAAGGCTCGGGAAATCTCTCCCCCTAGTTCTTCCCTTGTTGCTAGTTTGCTAAGTGACTTCATGGTCATTCCTGCTGTTACGATAAATATATATGCTACGCAAGTTTCGTGGGAAATAACAAACAGGGCGGGTATAATTATATACCTCCCACAGCCATTAATATTCATTTTATAACCATTTATATCACCAAATAGGGGTTTTATGGGGCGCTGTAGAAGTGTGTGTATTTACATATTATTTTAGATAAAAAGCTGTAAAGTAGTGAACTGGGGGCTCACTTTGTTGGATGCGTAGCAAAGGGGAACGAGTGGACTAGAAGCTGTAACCGAATAAATGCTCCTTATCACTCCACCCGGCTCAGTCTCTCTCTTCAACTGACCCTGCAACACTGCTGAAGCCAGAAATGTCTCTAAATGTTGCAATATGCGGTATTGTTGTGGTTGTGCCACTTCCAATACATCAGAGAGACAAGGTGGGTGAGGTAATATCCTTTACTGGACCAACTTCTGTTCAGAAGAGAGACAAGCTTTCGAAGTTATACAGAGCTCTCCTTACAATGCTTTATCGTGGAGACCTGAAGAAGAGCTCTGTGTAAGCTGGAAAGCTTGTCTCTCTCACCAACAGACGTTGCTCCAATAAAAGTTATTGTCTCACCCTCCTGCTCACTCTAAATTTTATTCCCATTTGTCCTTTGGGAGAACTCTTCTCTGGCCTCTTTTCAACTCGAAATTCTCCTTCCTCCTTGATGAAAATTCTTCTCACCATTTCACTAAACGATGAGAAGTGAAATTCTTTGCTCCAGCTTGGTCTACACTAGAGAGTTTTGTTGACAAAGTAAAACCACCTAGACAAGAGGCATAGAGCCTCTTCAGCAAAGTTTAGTGAAAAAGCATTCGTAGAGACACTGCCCCTAAGATATATTGCTGAAAACAGCCTCCTGATTATCCCACAGTGCCATCATGACCACTCTGGAAGGCAGTTTGAGCTGGGCTACCCTGCAGCCATCCGCCCCCCACTTTCACAGATCCAGAAAGCTTTTCAAGTTAACTCACCATGGAGAGCTCACTCCACAGCAACAGCAAACACAGTCCTGCTCCCCCCCTCTCCCCGCCTGCCCTAAACTACCAGGGAGGGTGTAACTCCTGATGTGCCCTGCAAAGCCAGGGAGGGAGGCGGGGACTGCGGTCATCTCCTTGCCTCCGCAGGTGTACCCACCTGTCTCTGCTGAGGGGTAATGGGGGATGCCAGTTTTGAGTTGTCTGTGCTGCAGCTTTTGCCTCGGAATTGGTTGCTTCCAGCTGCTGTCTGAACTTAAAGAGACGGCGAGGAGTGCAGACACACTCATTGTCCCCCAACACACTCTGTCTGTCTGTCTCTCTGTGTGTGTGTGTCTCTCTCAACCACACACAATCACTCCCTGTCACACTCTCTCTCCCTCATCCCCACTTCTGTGGGCTTCTTGCGTGTGCTCAGCAGTATCAGCTTGACTGACAGGCCAGTTGAAAAGTGGCTGTCAAACTAGTAGGAGTGGGACAGCTACCCACAGTGCACTGCTCCCTTTATCAAAAACGAGCTGATGGTGTGAATGCACTCCACTGACAGAAGGAGACAGTGAAGACACGCAACAGTGATTTAATGACTGTGGTGGCTGTATGCCGGCAAAACTTTTGTCAACAAATCTTTCTAGTGTAGACAAGGCCTTAGTCTCTTAGTAGACACAGGTACCTCTGGTTCCATCTGGAAGTAGAGGTTGGTGATGGATGAATGTCAAAATCCTGGTTCTAACATGCTAGTAAAAACAGTTAATATCTCTTCAGAACAGCTAACTGTCAGAGTGAATGCCCTCTGGGAAACATGAATGTCTATGCTCAGCTGACATGTGGGCCAGACCCTGGAATCTCTCTTCCTTGTCACACTGGCCAAACACAGACTTGGAGACCAGGTAGCTCCCTCCATGGGTGAGTTATTACACTTAACACATAGGTTTAGGAACATTCCTTTCCCTGTCATAATTCTCCTGAGACTGGCTCATGATAATAACCTGATTAAACAAAGTTTCACTATCACTTCCAATAGACTGCTCAGACACATACATCCCCTCTCCACAAATCTCCCCGTTGATTACAGGTAATACAGGAGATTCACATCCATATTCTTTCTGGGACTGGGGTGTCATATTAAACTGGTTAAACATAGCTACCATGTAATTACCACACATACCCAAATTGTTATACACTGGAGGTTCTCTCCCAATTTCTGCTGTTCAGAGAAACTGCGCTTCCAGGATGATACAGTTTTTGCTGTTATTTTATTTCTTCGAACTTGAGTTTAAGTCTGGTAACTTTCATCTCAGCTTGCAGCTTAAAAAGGCTGTGTATCTGCCTAAAATGTATCTGACTTGGTTCTTAGACCAAGATTCCTGTGCAGTGTTTGCACCCCAAACATTGGAGCACTTACTAGGACACTGAAAGTTAAATGAATTACAAGGAGTAGAACTGATTTTTTCCCCCATTGTCTAAACTTAAAGCTAGAGAAACACAGGAAGTAAAGCACATAAGTAGTTACCAACTACATTAAACTTTTTAAAATTCTTTAATCCCTCAAGCAGCCATTTTGTAGCTGTGTGTCTGCCGTGCTGCGTGTCCTTCTCTTCCAACTTGTGAGTAATCTTAGCTCCTATTGTATTTACTCTTTAATATTTCTGAGGGGGACAGTCTCACAAACTTGAGTGCCTCAGTGAATTTCATTGGAGTGATGTTTGCTCTCTCAAATCCTTACAGCCAAACACTAGAAACCTCCTTCTAAACTTTGTATTTATCATAATTATTTGCATAAAACCAACCTTCAGTGCACATAAACTCAATCCTATATAAATCATTTGTGAGATTTGGCTGCCAAAATGTGTTCATTATGGATCCATGCTGCTAACATCCATCATTTAATTACACTCTAGATCAGGGGTGTCACACATCCGTCCCGCGGGCCGGATACGGCCCACCAACCTTTTTTGGTCTGGCCCCTGGCGGCATCTCACAGCAGCACGCGTTGCCACCAGAGAGTACAATGCTGCAAGATGTCGCAGCGTCACGCACTGCCACGAGATCTGTGTTCTCTGGCGGCAGCGCATGGAGCACTCTGTGCACGAGACACAGCTCCAAAAGGCAGGAGTGGGACAATGTGGTCATGGGGCATCGCACAGAACTATAATTCTTAATCATTGATCGATTCTTTTAATCATATAATAGTAGTAGTTGTAGAAGTGAATTTACTGCAGTTTTTATTTCACTGATATCTATCAAATAAAATATAATATCACATAAAAATGGTTGTGCCTAGTATTTCGATTTATGGTATGTATGGCCCAATTGAAGTACATTTAATTCAAATCTGACCCGCCAGAGCAAATGAGTTTGACACCCCTGCTCTAGATAGTGATTTTTTAAAGAGATTATTTTTTTAAGTTTGGTATCTCAGCTATTTTTGAGCCATCATTAATTTCACCCCTTCCTTCATTTGTTAATTAATGCAAAGACTTTCTCTCTAATACATCTTTCACCCTTGACAAACATTTAAATGTTCATCTTAAGTCCTGTAGTTTAGCATCAGCTCATTTATGTTAGTGGTGAATGATGATCAAGTTACAGCACATAATCTGAACATTTCTTTCATGATGGAAAGATCTCCAAAAATGCCATGCCCAGGAATAATCTAGAGCAGTGGTTCCCAACCTTTGGGAGTGAAAGCCCCACTAGTGAACATTAGGTAAAACACACGCCCCTCCCCACCCCCACTGCCCTGACCTGCCCCGCCCCCTCACCGGCCAAAAACACATATAACCCCTATAAACACATATAATGATAATAATAATAACACCACCACATTATATAATAGTAATAAATTACTCTTACCTGAATAAGAAGCTAAACCTACCCTGGTGCAACTGCTACCGCAAGCCCCGTGTGGCCTGTCCCTCAGGGACTGAGCATAATGGAGGCGGCTCTGGCAGGTAGACCGGGACTGGTCCAGGCCTCCACCAGCATGGGGCTGCTCCTCTGTGGTCAGGGGCCTGGCTGGGGGAGCTGTGGGGGGGCCTGCTCTTCTGCTCCAGCCGGCGCGGAGCTCGAGGCTGCTGTGCCTGGTGTGGCGCTTGCGGGGGCTAAATCACCTCAATATTACTGAAGCCTCATGGACCCCCTGGAATCTTTGGCGCCCCCCCCAAAGGGGTCCCACCCCCCAGGTTTGGAACCGTTGATCTAGAGATCATGTAGCCGCTGTGCTGGCCCTGTATATAATGGAAACCACTTCAAGCCAGAAAGTACTGCTCCCCCAGCACCCTTAGTTCTAGCACCTATGGCTTCTTTTTTTAAAAAACAAAGTTTTAAAACCAAAGAGTACAAAAAAGATTCCAAAGCCCTTTTAAGAAGGCTACGTGTCTGACTGGAAATGGTTCTTAGACCAAGATTCCTGTGCAGTGTTTGCAACCCAAACACTTGAGCACTTACTAGGACACTGAAAGTTAAATGAATTACAAGGAGTAGAACTGATTTTTTCCCCTATTGTCTACACTTAGAGAAATGCAGAAAGTAAAGCACATAAGTAGTTACCAACTACGTTAAACTTTTTCAAATTCTTTCCATTGCAGTTGCCTAACTCACTCTTGTCATTATTATCTGCCTAGTCATATTTGGGACTGGGAATTTTTTGCTGTATTATCTCCTGATTCTTCTAAATTTACAAATAAACTTAAAATATGGCTTTAATTGGTGTTTATTTTTATCTTTATATGGAAACTAAGTACAGTGCTCCTGTCAGCTAAATTTGTAACTTATTACTTGCCAAAATACCAAGAGTTTTCAGGTGCCTGAGTAATCCCTGGAATCATGGTTAAAGTTGCCCCACCCTACTAATATCTGAAATGGCCGCCCTGCAACCTCAAGCAGTCATTGTGTAGCAGAGTGTGTGCTGAAATGGTGCCCCTGCCAGACACGTACATACTGTGGCTCTGGCTGGTTTCTAATGTCTTCTAAAACACAACACAGCAAGCACCATAGAAGGGCTCGCAAGTATGTAAGGGAATACAACCCTATTCCCCCACACACTACACTAAGTAACCATGGGACCTTATTTCTTTAAACCTCATCCGCTCAGTCTTTCACTGTGGTAGCTCTGACTTAGGTGTGCTGTCTGCCTCTGGAATGGTAGCTCTGAGACAAACCAATACACACTAGCGGTGCGATATAAATGAGGATGTTTTATGGGACACTTTAACAGCAGCAACAACATCAGACAAATGCTGCTCCATGTGCCTGAAAGGAGACTGATTTACCATTTCTGTTGAAAAGCTAAGGCTGGGTTACAAAAGGGGCAGGACACACAGCAAAAAAGGAAACTTAAAACAAAGACGCAAACCCATTTGGCAGAAACAACCCACGTTTTTAATTTAAGATTTCTAACTTCTTTTAAAAAGGAACATTTTGAAAAAAAATCTAAAGATTTTCACCAATAATTCTGTTTTTGAAAAAAAGGCCACATTTTGACATTTTAAAAACTTGTTTGAAAAACATTCTGAGCTTTAATCTCTCAAATAGGTTTTTTGAGTGAAGGTCAGTATCTTGATCCCTGATTCCAGAAAGGGAAACTGAGAGGCAGAGAGATTCAGTGACTTCCCCCAACTCTCACAGGGTCTCAAAGTCGAAGCAGATAATAAAACCAAGATCTTTCATTCCTACACTATTCACTAGCCAACGCTGCTTCCTCAAGCCCTGTTATGTCATCTAATGACTTTGATAATAACTATGGAGAAGGACTTACCTGAGGACAACCAGATACTTGTAGCTACAGGTTTGATTGAAGAAAGATCTGAATGGCTGGGACTTGTACTAATTTTATATAGATATTCAATCTTGATGTAATTATACTGACAGGAAAGTCTCCGCCAATAAGAGCCCAGAACTGCTGTACAGAATGCAGATCCCTGCAATTTCATTGGCTATCACCTTCAGAATGAGCCATCCCTCTGCCTCAGTGTCTCAAGTCACGTAGTCACCAAAAAATGGAAAATATTGAAACCAAAACGAGCCAGGTCAAGGGTCCATATTTGGTCATTTACAGGTAACACATGCAGACAGTGCTTTTCTTGGCATGTCTTTAATTTACAATGTGGCTATTTAAAAGCAGCTCAGAGTTGTTTCCCGTGCATGTTTGTTCTGCTAACTCTCCTTCGCTTTCCCTCTCCCTTTTACTAATTCTACCCTGCCTATAAAAATCTCCTTTTAATTTTTCTCTCTTGATCCAGTCTTGTTCTTACATCTAGAAACCACAGAGGGAAGAACGTACGGCCAGAATTTTCAGAAGCTTTGGGCAGGTGAAGGACTCTAGGGCCTGGTCTACACTGCAGAGTTGGTTGACGCAAGGCAGCTCACGTCCATCTAACTCTGTAAATGTCTACACTAAAATTTCGCTCATGCCAACATTACTCACCTGCTAAACCAACTTAATAGATCCACCTCCAGGAGTGGCATAGAGTTTAGGTTGACGTAGTCAGGTCGATGCAGTGTCAGAGCAGACATTGTGTTACTTACGTCAACTTTAGTGGCCTCCAGGAGGTGTCCCACAATGCCCTGCCTTGACTGCTCTGGTCACCGGTTTGAACTCCGCTGCCCAGCAGCCAGGTGGACAGGTACACACCCCTCCCCTTTAAAGCCCCAGGAATTTTTGAAATTGCATTTCCTCTTTGCCCAGTATGGGGAACTCAGTGACCAATTGCCCAGCTGAGCGGCCTGGCTCCACGCCGCAGACACGCTCCTGTCTGGAATACACAGGAGGTGGTGGATCTTCTGGGTCTGTGGAGAGAAGAGGCTGTGCAGGATTCAGTTCAGTTATCCCAGCTGCGTATACTCAGGCCTGGGGGCTATCGCGCTCTTATTTCCCCAACTCTTCCCCACGGGCTGTAATCACCATGGCTGAGGCTGTACAAGTCCCAAGGAGAAGTGAGAATGCCATGCTTGCAAATTGTGGATCAAAGGAAACGAGTCCCGTACACCAGGTTTCCATTTAGTGTGCGATAGCTTCTCCCATAGCAAACAGACACGCTGCAGACTCTGGTTGACCTTCACATTCAACCGTCCCATGTTTGCCTCCCTATGCAGCGCATACAGAACTGCATTCTAGGACTTTCCTATGCTCTTCCCCCATTCCCCGTGGCATCCAGGGCCACCGCACAACCCCTGCCGCTCCACCCTGGGGAGAGAACAGGCAATCGCAGAGTCACACACACTGAGCTGTGAACGCCAGCAGGAGTCTGTGTTTGGGAAATGGAAACGACTGTTCTTTTCCCTTCAAAGGGTCTTTTCCTTGGATTTATAACGTTTCATTCAGTTATAAATGTGGCCGCTTGCATGGGGGTGGCATAAA
>ML681285.1:5337-28345 GCA_007922225.1 Emydura subglobosa
CACCCCCCCCCCCCCCACCCCCTAAACAGACAGGGACTGAGTTGGGAGGAGTAGAAGTACGGTGCTGTGTAGGAGTGCTGAGTTGCAAGGAGGAACAGACCAGAGTGCAGATATTCTGTGGAGGAACAGGCTGGAGGAAGGTACCAGGCTCAAGAAGCCAGAAGGAGGGGGAAAATTAGCCCAGCGGAAGAGAATTGCAGTTGGGAACGTGGTGCCTGCAGCACATAGCTGCTTCTCATAGGGCCCCTGGGCTGGGACCCGGAGGAGTGGGTTGGCCTGGGTCCCTACCCCCTCCTCGGGGAAGACTGGGTGACTGGAGTTGCCCTGGCCCACTACAAGCAACCAGAGCGTGAGACCCTCTGGGGGGGAGTTGGCTGTCTGCCACACCTCTCTAACCTTCCTTGCCATTTCTCAATCAGTGAGAGCATCCTGGGCATGTGGTCAGTAGTATATTCCCTCTGCTATGCCCTTATCATTGAAGGATAAAAATTAAGTACATTTTAGTTCATTTTTGCAGGATCTACATGTGGCATTTACAACCAAGCATGCTAGAGAGTGCTCCAAAGTTAGACACACAAATCAATCCTATTGAATGTTAGTGGGAGATGGGCACCTACTGCTCCACTGGAAATACAAATCTATGAAGAAGTGTGGGAGATCACAGTGAGAACGAGTCTGCATTGATTCAGCAGTTTCACCTTGAGACTGCAAGAAAGTTGGTTGAATTATTTGTCTGACAAACATTTTCATTTTAAAAAAAAATAGATTAATTTTTTTCAAAATGTTCTATCTTTTCATTTTTTGTTAAAAATAAATATTTTTTCATTCCCCCCCCCCCCATTTTTACTTCTTACTCCTTGTTTTCAGTCAAAAAGCTGTGGGAAGGAAGAAGAAAACACAAGCAGTGGGGAGGAGAAAAGAAAAAAACCTCACAGAAAACTGAACTTAAAGATAAATGGCTCCTTTTCAAAAGCTGCCCAACAGAAATTATTTTAAAATTTTCAGTTCTGTTTTAAAACTCTACCTTTTATCCATTTGCTGTACTCATTTCAGTGACTTGTTGGAAATCTACACGAGATTTGCTGCTGGCATTAATGGATTCAGGTCCAATCCACAAAAGCACAGAGAATACAGCAGCAAGAGGAAGTCACTAATATCTAAAATATTTCTCCATCTTTCCAACATGCTAATTTACAGTGATAATTTCCCAGTCACTGACTGAACATCTGACGTGAGATTTTTTTCCCCAACTCCCTGAGAGGAGTTTCATAGAATCATAGAAGGTGAGGGTTGGAAGGGACCTCAGGAGGTATCTAGTCCAAACCCCTGCTCAAGACAGGAACAATCCCAACTGAATCATCTCAGCCAGAGTTTTGTCAAGCTAGGCCTTAAAAACTTCTAAGGATGGAGATTCCACCACCTCCCTAGATACCCCATTCCAGTGCTTCACCAACCTAGGGAGAAAGTTTTTCCTAAATTCACCAGAGCTGGGATTTTTAGTTAAGACACCCAACTCCTAATGAATCAAAATGGGAGTAAAGTGCCTAACTCTGCTGTTCCCTTTTGAAAATTCCAGCTCTGATGCAGAGAGATGGCACAATTCATCTTATTATTGGTGCTATACTACAATAGGAACATGAGCACAGGACAATTTCTGATCATCGATATTCATAAACCGGGCAACAATCCGACAGCAAAAATAGACTATTGTTGTAATATGTGACCCGTTTCTTAATAATAAAAACCCTAGACGTGTATCTGTATTGTGATTATTCTCCTTGCATAAATCACCCAGTGTATTTATGCTAATAGAGATCCATTTCTCTGCAGTCTTTTGTTAGTTGGGAGCCAGGCTGTGAAAGAATAAAATCAGAAGCCAATTTTTTTTCTGGGTGTTTCACTATATGAAGGATTTTCTTGGCTCTAACCCCAGTCATCTCCCTGGGTCTGGAGGGACTCATTAGAGCCTGGCTAGTAATTGCATCGCTGCTAATTAAGGTAGGAAGCCGTGCCAAGGAAGTGGTGTAGCTGTGCATGTCCTGTGGGGTCTCATTAGACTAGCAGAAGGGGGTTTTTGCCAGTGGGGTAGTTCAGAGGCAAAGCTGGGAGCATCTTTGATGTGATTTTAACTGCAATGACTGATATACCCGTCGCTTGTCATTTCACCTCTAATCATCCTCTCACTGTGGGTCCCGAATCCCTGGCCAGAGCCTGTAATTGAATTAAGTGGGAAACCATCGTCCCCCCTGTGTATCCTCTGTGATCTGAGTCAAGCTGGGTCATTCGCAGCGTTTTCAATGTACACAAGGGCTGGGAAAGCCACTGGGACATTTCTGCCACTGAACCAGCAGCTGAGATGTGCTGGGCAGGAATGGTTGCTGGGAAAATCACTGTAACTGTGTCGGATTGAGCCAAAGGGAAAAATTTATTATGATCATTTATTGTTTGTATCAGGGTAACGTCTGCAGCCCCGGCCACCCCGAGGATTTTATCAGGGCCTGGGAAACTTGAGGCTAACAAGTACAATGTACAGAAGCACCTATGTGATTTAGGAGTGTAAGGCCAGTTTTTTAGAGGCATGCAAGTGACAATGGGAGTTAGGTGCTTGGGCACTTTTCAGTATCCCACTTGGCACCCAGCTGCTTTTTAGGCACCTAAATACCTTTTAAAATCTGGCCCTCAATCACTTTTCAAAATTGGCCTTAGCCATCTCAGTCACATAGGCCTGGGATTGGCAGAGACCCGGAGGGATTTTCATCTTCTTCTGCAGCACGGGCCATGGGTCAGTTCTTGGTATGAACTAGTGTAAATGGCGGATTCTTTGTAACTTGAAGTCTTGAAATCATGACTTGAGGACATCAGTAACTCAGCCAGGGGTAAGGGGTCTATTACAGGAGTGGGTGGGTGAGGTTTTGTGGCCTGAAATGTGCAGGCTGTCACACAAAAGGATCATGATGGTCCCATCTGGCCTTCAAGTCCATGAGGTCCAGATTTTTAAAGGTATTCAGGTGCCTATGGGATTTAGACTCTTTAATACTCTTGTATATCTGGGCCTTTGGCTTGGCTGCGCTAAGTAGAGAATTGTGTAAATATCTTTAAAAACCTGGGGAGATTCTTTGAATATTAGTAAAGTACTAAGCAATGTCTGATGTGGTATGTTAATTGCCCGCTTCATCTTGAATGATCTCTTACCAGATGTTAACTCCTTGTGCTAAACAACCTGTGACATCTTGTGTTTCACTGTGGCACTCTAAGGACCTTTCCCGGACCTAAAGGACAGCTCTGTGTAACCTGGAAAGCTTCTCTCTCACAGAAACTACTGTGGTGGTTTGTCACTTACTAAAAGAATAAGGGTATTTCACATAGAATCAATATAACAGAATCAAGCTTTGGGACTACATCTACTGGGAGTTATGTTGGCATAGCTATATCCGTCAGAGATGTATTTTTCATACCTCTGACCAGTGTAGTTATGCAGAAATAATTTTTCAGTATAGACCAGGCCCTATGTCATGTCTGCACTACAGCGGCACAGGTAAGGCATTGCAGCTGTGCCATTGTAGCAATGTAGTGTAGATGCTTCTTATATTGACGGAAGGGGGTTTTCCATCAATGTAAGTAATCTACCTCTCTGAGAGGCGATAACTAAAATCAGTGGAAGGATTCTTCTGTTGACCTAGCAGCATCTACAGTGGGGGGTTAGGTCAACCTAAATATGTCGCACATGGCATGGAATTTTTCACAGTTCTCAGCAATGTAGCTAGAGTGACCTGATATTTGGGTGTCGATCAGGCTTGAGTGTGTGATCTTGGGAAAAATCCTTTCCTCTCCCTTTGTCTCTGTTCCTCCTCCCACCCTGTGTCTGCCTTGTTTAGTGGACTGTGACTTCTTTGGGGAAGGGGCTGTCTCTCACTGGGTGCATGATGGTGATGAGTAAAATGGAGTCTTGATCCCAAGAAGGGCTTGTAGACACTATTATAACATATATAATAATAATTGTGTTGGTTACGCAGAATTTCACCCTGTATGACTTTCTTGAGAAGAACTAGAACCTCAATAAATGACAAGAGAAACTGCATTTTCATTGTCTTCACATGGGATTCTTAAGATGCTCATTTTGTCTCAGCATTGAATGGCCTCCAAAGCACGCCTGGAACATGGTGGCTTCTTCTGAAAATCACCCTCTGATTTGCAGCACTTCTCAGGGCCTCCTTGTCCTTCTTGCTTCTCAGGCTGTAGTTTAGGGGGTTGATCATGGGAGTCAGAACAGTGTAAATGAGAGAGAAGACTTTGTTCAGCTCTCTCCAATTGTTAACTGTCAGATACACAATGATCTGGGTCCCACAGAAGAGGTGGGAGGAGTAACTGGGGGAAGGCTTTTTCCTCCCGGTGGTGTGGTTGATTCTCAGGATAGAGATGATGATACGAACGTAGGAGGCCAGTTAGCAGAAACAGAGGCAATGCCCCTACAGATGAAAACACAAAAGCCACCAGGTGAGTGTCAGTACAGGACAGTTTTAACACAGGCGTTAGGAGTAGTTGATCAATTGTATTAGGACCGCAGAACATTAAGGTCAGTATTGATAAGACTGTTATTGTGATGGTCAGAAAGCCAATTATTCAAGACCCTGTTGCCAGCTGAGCACAAAACTTGAAGTTCATTAAAGCTGCATAATGCAGTGGGTTACATTTTGCTAAATACAGGTCAAAGAACATGACTGACAGAAAGATACATTCAGTCCAGGCTAGGCAACTAAAGACATAAAACTGAAGGAATCTCTCAGTGAATGAAATGCTTCTGTCTCCAGTCAGGAGAATGGCCAGCAACCTGGGCATTATGGTGGAGGTGTAGCAGATCTCCAAGCAGGACAAGTTCCCCAGAAAGAAGGGGAACTTCTACGGAAACTTTTCTTTTAGGGAAACATTCATAAACTTCATAAGTGGGATGAAACTTCTGCAATCAAAGGAAATCCCTCATTTAACCTGCCACGTGAGATGTGGCCTGCAACTGGGGACCCAAACTTAATGCATCAGTTAAACTGTACACTTGATTGTTCAATGACCTAAATGGATAAAGCTGAAGGAAGAAGAGCCTAAGGTAGAGTTGGTAAGAAAATGAATTTTCTATGAAAATTTCTTTGAAAATGAAAAAGGTGAAAACTGATTTTTTTTTTTTTAATTTTTATTATTGGTGCAAAGATTTTTGTTTAGTTGAAAATTCATTTTTCATTAAAAAAAATGTGAAGAAAAATTCCCACCAGCTGAGAGAGTTAGGCCCTTAAGGCCCTTTGGAATTAAGTCCCTAACTCTCTTGGGACCCATTTGAGGATCTCATCCTTTTTCTGCAGTGCTACATAGCTATGTGGCCATGGTAGACAATGGAGGTCGGGAGACATGAAATGAATGGGGGGGCAGAGGAAGACAGGAAGGTGGGAGAGAGATCTTTGGGGTGAGAAGGATATGGAGAGGGAGAGAAGAAGAGAGGGAGGGAATAAAGAGGGATGAGTGTGAGGGGTGGGATGATGGACAGTGAAGAGGGGAAGGAGGGGGATAAAAGAGATACAGAAGAGATGCAGTATCTGGAAAGCCATTCCAGTGAATGGTGAGCAGGCAGAGATGCTAGCGAGACAACGGGAAAATACCGGACTCCTGTTGAGATTAGAAAGTAGGCACACCTTTTTGAGGTTGATTAATCAGTGGAACAAACTACCAGGGAAGAGAGATATTCTTCATCTCTAGATGTCTTCAGACCAAGACTGAATGCCTTTCCGGAAGGTGCTTTAGTCAATTTATTAGGCGTGATGGCGGGTATCTGTTTGAACTTTAATGGCCTGTGATACACAGGAGATCAGATTAGGTGATCTAAAGGTCTATGAATCTGTGAAATCAGGAGTAATTCCACCACAGTCAAAATGGCTAATGCTCTTCTCACTCACCTGAGTGTGTATCTGGAATAACTGTATTGGAGACGAAGGGACTGATTCTCCTCGAAATTCATTCCACTAGATTCTAATGATAGAAGGGACCATTGTGATCACCGAGTCCAGTGGTTCCCAACCCATGGCCCTTGGTCTTTCAAAGTGGCCTGCTGCTCTCCTCCCACTGGCTGCAGAAGGGAACTGCTGCATAAGGACCCAGGCAGAGCGTGTTCCCGTGGGCCTACAAGACCAGTGCCGGCTCCTTGCTGCAGCCAAGGGCATGAGAGATCAGCGGTCCCCTCCCCCAGCTGTATCAGGGAGAAAGGCAAAGCACTCATCCTGGTTCCACAGGTGCTGGGGTCCCTGCTGGAGCCAGAGAGAGGGGAGCACTGATCTTCCATCCCCCGAGCTGCAGAAAGGAGCCACTGCCTAGGACCCAGGTGGAGCACACAGGGTTACAGGATGTGTGCAGTTTCCTTGCTGCAGGCAGGGGGACAGGAGATCAGCGAGGTCCTTCCATCTAGCTGTAGTGGTGATGGGGGGGAGGGGGCTGCTAGCAGAGACTGGTGGCCCTTCAGGGTTATAAAAATGATATCTGTGACCCTTGAGCCAAAAAGGTTGGGAACCACTGACCTAGGCCAACCTCCTGGATAGCAGAGACCAGAGAACTCTTCCGAAACAATTCTTGGTTGAACTGGATCATGTCTTTTAGGAAGGAGAAAAAAATCCAATCTTGAGTTTCGAAACGTCAGCGAAGGAGAGGCCCCCTGGCTCCTGCATAAACTGTTGCTCTGATTTATTACTCTCACTCTTAAAATGTGCACCTTATTTCCTGTCTGAAATTGTCTATCTTCGAGTTCCAGCCACTGGATCTTGCGAGATCTTTGTCTCCTAAACTGAGAGCCAAATACACGGGTTAAAAACTTCTCTACTCCTACTCAAGATCATCCTGCTTATGCAGTGAATGACTGCAGTGCCCTTTTTCCTGCAGTTTCACACTAAGTGCTCACGTTCATCTGACTATCCACTTGATTAAACCTGTGTCTTCTATATCATAGGTGTAGGAGAGTAAAGAGTTAAAAGCTGGACAAGTGGTCAGGCCTAAATTACAGGGAATGGGGTCAAGACAAGGGCAAACCTTGTTTCTGTTAATTGGTGTGAATTCTAGTTAGAGTCTGTTATCTCTCCTTCTCCTCTGTTCCTGGCCATCTGCGCAGGGGATGAGTCTAATAAATTACCTATCGCTATTTCTGTGGGAGAGAAGGCTTTTTGGTGGGAAGAAAACATTATCTTCCTTCTCCCCCTGGCATGCCTTTACTTCAAAGAGTGTTAGTGTAAAATGTATAGGTTTTAAGGTGATGTGCCTGCCCTCTGTATGGTAACCCTGTAAACAACAAACAGGGGCAGGAATAATTGTATTCCTCATGTAGTTGTTAAAATTCATTTTATAGGTGTCAATGTCACCAACTGAGGGTCTATGGGGAGTTGCTGGAAATGTGTACATTTACATACTGTTATGGATAAAAGAATTGCTCACTCGCGGTGTCGAGGTGGAATGAGCAGGCAATGAAGGTTTCCGTCTCCCCAGTCTGCCCCCGGGACAACCTGTTTGATTATTTCTAACATCTGGCATCACGAACAGGATCCCAGGGTAGAGAAATGCTGATCACCACTCCTTGCCATAGATATGGGTATGTTGGATGTGCCCTTTATAGTAACCACAGTTAGGGAATATATTAAGTTGTTAGGGAAGTTTGGGGGGCCAGATGGGGTGCCTCTCAGAGAACGTCAGGACTGGCCAGCCATCCAGGGGTGAGCGGAAGCCTTCCTCATGTCCAGGTTTTTCCAGGATAAGGAAAAGGCTATTTTGGTACCAGCTCTCTGGGAGAGCTTGTCTGGGTTATGGAATGAAGTTACGAGTCTTAGAAGCCCGGTTAAAATCTTGCAAGAAACCAAGGACGATCAGCGCACAGTTAACTATCACAGTGTATTTGCAGTTAGCATGGCTGAGAGTCATATGGAGGATTTTAACTGTGTTAAGTCAGAGAACCTGGCCCTGAAGGGCCAAGAGGACGCCTTAAAGCAAACTTCTGTTACCCTGCCCCCTCTTTATCCTCCCCTTTCCTTTAGACCCTGTGCCCCCGCAGCCAATGAGGATAAACTGAGTCACAATAACCCTGTTTGTCCTATCGTGACTGTTCCCAATACCCCCCCGATGCGGATCTTTTCCGCTGGTCTGGTATCCAAATTCCCATTGGTCCCCAATTGGATGGAGAAAAGGGCCCCATTGTTCATCAAAATAGGAACAGCCAATGTCACCTGGAGGAGCTAGTAAATCAGCAAAGAATGTTAGCAGAGATATCCTGGAGCACAGCCTTGGGACGGCTGGCAAGGATTGCTAACACTCCCAATTTCACTCCAGTGGCTGTGGCAGCAACTCCCACCCATCTCTCAGGGCCAGGATAAAGGCTTAGAGGTGTGAGTTTCCAAGGAGCCCCACTGATTTCTGCTGCATTTTGTACCTTTTTTGGCTTTGGGTTATTTTTCTTCCTAAGTCTGTCTCTGCATTTTCTGATTAAAAACTTCACACGTTTCTTGCAGGGGGCTGGTCCCCATGCTGGGGAAACAGCGGGGTGGGCCCGTGTTTGAAAAGGAATCAGGAGATTTACAGGCAGTGAGTGTTTGTACAGCACCTGGCACCACGGGCTCTGGTTCATGCCTAGGACTCCTGTGCCTGACTGCAGTACAAACAACCCGTAATGAGAATTAGAGGTGAAGGAAGAGAGCCCCTGTATGTGCAAAGCTGCTGCAGCGCTGAATGGGTGAGGGGGGATGGAGATGATCAGCCACTAGATGGCAGGCGAGGATCATCAATGGGGAATCTCACACAAGGGTTCGCATTGGTTTTGAAAGCTGGAATTTCCAAAGAGTTAGGCACCCAACTCCTATTGAATCAAGTGCCTAACTCCCTCAGGCTCCTTTGAAAGGGGCTTGGCATAAAGCCAAATCACCAGTGGGTGAGGCGAGCCGTAGGGTCTGACCCGCAGCAGGTGTTCACTGGTGCAGCCTCCATTGCGTTCACTGGATGGAAGTAGATGAGATGCCCAGTGGTCAGTGCCTCGTGCACCATTTCCAGACCTATGTCCCAGGCTCTGTGGCTGACAGCACTGCCTTGGGAAGGGTGGTCCCGTTGTCAGCATGCCAGCCTGGGGCTTGGGAAATCTGGATTCTATTTCCCCCCTTCTCCAGCGACTCCCTGGGTGACCTTGGCTATGTCACTTACCTCCAGATTTGAACGGGTGTTTTAGCACCTCCAGAGGCAGACAGGGACTTGGGGGGGGTTGAAAAGCAGAGGTGCCTGGCGCCCACTGAAATCAAAGGGACTGAGGCATTTCTGAAAATCCAATTTGGTGCCTAAATCCCTTTACAAACCTGCCCTCTGTGCCTTGGTTCCGCCTTCCTGTGCCCTTCCCTGCCTCGGGGGCTTTGCGAGGGTCGAGACGTTACAGATTTTGGGGTGCTCAGAGAACAGGGGCTGCAGAAGCGCTGAAGGCCTTGTTGACACACAGAAGTTGTAGTGCTTGAACTATTCTGGTGTAATTGAAACGTGACACAAGGCCCGTCGTGTGCATGTCATCACAGCAGCACAGAGGGGCTTATCCTGACATAGGCATTGCTGAAATAAAAACGGTACCAGCACAAGGCACCTTGCTGCCAGCAGAACCTGCACCACAGGCAGAAAGGTTCTGGGAGAACCAGCTGCTAAAAATTCACCCACAAAATCTGTGTGTGGAGCAGGGATGAAAGAGGTGGCTTGGGAGCCTGTCCCACAACATCAGCTTCAATCCACCACCACCACGTAGGCAGCACAGAGTTCCCACAGTTCCCACGCTCAGTCTCACCTCCCCCCTGTGGGGCAGAGAAGGGCTAGATCCCCCCTTTCGCTGCTGGGCAGATGAGGTCCAGGTGGCCAGATTTTAAAGGTATTTAGGAATGGAGATTTTCAAATGCCCCTAGTGCCTAACTCCCACTGGTTGCAAAAGGAGTTAGACACCCAGGCCCTTTTGAAAACCCCATTAGGTGCTGATCCGGACCTGTAGGTGCCTTAATATCTTTAGCAATCTAGCCCATAGAGACTAAAGGCCAGACGGTCAAAAGTATTTAGGCAAAGGTTGTCCAAGGTATTAAAGATGCTGACTGGCACCTCGTGGGGTTTTCAGAAGCCCCGTCCACCTAACTCCTATTGACTCCAGTAGGAGTTAGGAACCTCATTTGCACAGGTGCTGTGAAAATCCCTCTCGTTTCTTATCTGCATCCTTGAACACCTCAGTACCTTGCAAATCTCACCCCGAGTGACTGATCCCAGGCCACAAAGAGTCAGTGGCAGAGGAAGGAACTGAGCAGCTGTCTCCTGTATCCCAGAGTATTACCCTATCCCTCCAACAGAGCTTCCGATCACAGAGTGCAGGGTTCTAGGTGTGGTCTTCCCAGCGCTGAACCTCGAGGAACTCTTTGTGCTTTGAACCGGAAGGGGGAGGAGAAAGGATGATTCAAAGAAGCAGCCGTCAAAGCCTAGAGAACCTGCAGTTTTAAAACACAGCTCACCCTCCTGCCATGACTCAGCTCCTTGGGGCGGGGAAAGGCGACACGGTCTTACTTTGGCTGGCAGTCCTGGTGGGGTATGCAAAACTCGGTGAGGGATGACTTTCGCCACAGGGGGAATCTGAGCTACTGAGGGTCCCCGCTAGCCTTTGAGAGGAAACTGCCCAGCGTCCCGGGCCAGTGATGGAATTGTTCACTGCAGCAATTGTGCCAACAGAGCTGGGGCGGCAGATGTGAAAGGGCAGCAAGCCAGGGAAATAAAAGTGTCTTTGCTAGAGAGAGAGAGAAATTGTCTGGGGCTGGATAGAATGGTGGATTCTGCAGAAGGAAGACCTGATAGACTGACAGAGGGATAGGCAGAGAGATGAGCTCTTGAAGAGGGAAGGCTGGTTAGAGAGGTAAACGGATGGACAGGCTAGGTTCTGCAGAAGGACAGATGGATGGACAGGGGTTGGTGTGCGGGGGATGGATATAAACTGCACCTGGAAGGCTAGATAGATAGATAGATAGGTGAGAGTGTGTCTGGGGATGGATAGGCGGAGACACAGGAAAGCAGTATAACAACGAAGCCTTGTCTTTACAGGATGTGGTCAGGAGTCCGTGTTCCAGTCCCCTCCTGCCCTGACAATGGCAGCCAGACGCAGTGTCACGTTGAACTGTAATTTTTCCACCAGCGATAGTTTTCCGTATCTCTTCTGGTACCAGCAGCTCCCGTGCCAGCCCTTCCAGGTACTTATTCAGGTGAACAAATCCCAGCTTCGCAGGGAACCCGGGCGACTCTCCGCAGAATTACACATGAGGAATTACAGCGTCACGCTGGTGATCCTGGATGTAGCTCTCCAGGACAGTGCTGGGTATCTCTGTGCACTGAGCCCCACACTGAGGGAAGGCAGCCTGGGACTCGACACAGAAAGGGTAGGGCGGGTTCTGGCTCAATGCTTGCATTGAACAGTCAGAGAAAAAAGACAGGGTGAGAGAGAGCAAGACAAATACAGAGAGTGGTGATGGAGACAGCCAGACACAGAGAAAGGATAGAGACAGCCAGCCAGCCAGAGAGAGGGGATGGAGACAGCCAGCCAGACCCAGAAGGATGATAGAGACCGGCAGATATAATAGATGGGCAGATAACGTGTTTTAGAAATACATCTTGTATCCTAGTGTGGACAGCCCCTAAGTGTGAGTGTGTGTGTGTGTGTGTGTGGTTTTCATGGGGGTGTGTTAATGTGTGTTGTGTACATGTGTGTCTGTGTATTTGAATGGCCCGTGTGAGTGGTGTCTGAGTATATTGTATTGTGTTTATCTGTGTGTGTATGTCTAGGAGTTAGTGAGCTGTCTAGAGGTGTTCTCTCTGTTTTGTGTGTGTAAATGTGCTGTCTGTGTTTGTGGTGTGGGGTCTGTATGTGTGTGTTCTCTCTGTGAGGGGAGTGTGTGTGTTGCACACTACATCTGTAACAAAAACACAATGCTAGCGTGACACATCTACAAATCCCTTCTGTTGACTACTCAGTATAGTGGGGGGGAATGGAGGGAGGGAAGGTTTCCCTTCTGGAACCACCTGCCTGGGACATTTTTATCCTTCAGCCACTGGTGTTGGGTGATGGGAGGGGACTCTTTCCCTCAGCCACAGGGAGAAGGTGGAGTTGTGCCTGCAGGATTGCATGTCCTGAGTGAAATCCCCACTGTGCACCGAGGACGGGCCTGGGCCTGGGCATGAGTTAGCCCCTGGAAAGGAAGGATGAGCATCTCCACCCTATTTCAGTTCAATTCTGGCTCTGCCACAGACTCCCTATGACACCCTGGGCCAGTCCTGGAAGCTGGGATTTTCAAAGGGATGGTGGAAAGTTCTGTAATATTTGTATGAACCTCTGCATGACTCAATTTCCCTACTCAGTTTGTGTTGCGACCCATGAGGTGTGAAAGGGTTAATTTCTCCTGTGGGGGGAGGGGGCAAGCAGTGGGGTTCTGGGCTCACACAGACAGATTTGGATTGGTGTGAATAAAACTATCAAAGACTGTGACCATCTCTGAATGACATTGCCTGAGAGGGACGACCGAGAACCAAGGAGCGGGCATGGACTTTTAGTGCCTGGGAGCCCCAGGAAGAAGAAGATGTGAACACAGCAGGCAGGGAATGCGACGGGAGAGAAAGAGGCGAGGTGTGAGGCAAAGGATTGTGTGCGCAGGGCAGAGAGAGATGGACTCCAGGAGGCTTTGGCCCAGAAGGGCAGGGTGAGGCTGCTAACATGGACTTTGAGTGAAGTTTAGCTTCTCCCTTCTAACCTCAGGACGCTTCACTCCTGGATCCCAGCTGGCTAATACATGCTGACTTGCTTTGCCAAGGCTGCCCCCCTGGTGCCATGGCTCCCCGCAGGGGTGAAGCTTTTTCCAGGGGTCTGAACTCATCAGGATGCACTACACAGACACTGCAGGAAATGGCCCAGTCTCAGTGGAGTGGAGGTGCATGGCTTGTCCTCGCAAAAGATTGATAGCCCAGGGTTTAACACATGGAAGGAGGCCCTTAAAGAGAAATTGTACAGAGGGGAGGCTTCTCATGCCCTGTAAACAGGGAACATCACAGGATTTGAGTGCCCAGCCCCTGCAACAATCCTAGCCTTAGTGACTAGAAAGATGGCTGGATTGGGAGGGGTTATTTTTGCAGCAAAATATCCTGAGCCCCATCGAACACAGGAAATATCCAGAGGTGGCAGGCAGAGCGCTGTGTTAGCTGCATCATCCTGTGTGAGGGAGTTAGATGTTTGCACCTGTTGAAGTGAAATGGTAAGTTTGACTGTTGGGCCAAAGGGGCTGGTTGGCAGGTGTCAGAAGGGAGAGAGAGCGAGAGAGACAGTGTCAGACCGATAGATACATACAGAGAGAGACAGGGAAAGCAAGCAAGAGGTGCGGGTGTGGAGAGAGAGAGGTTTGACCTGACGATTGTGGGAGAAGGTGGATGACGTTTTTGGCCGACCAGGACGAGACTCTCAGTTCTGCTTTTCATCCTTGGTGAGTGGGATTTTCAAGCTGTTTGTCTCTTTCCAGTCTGGATTTGAATGTTGAGTTTCCCAGGCGCTGATGGGTTCTTCCTCTCCCACTTTCTGCATCTCTTCCCGCAGCAGCTCAAAGATGGGCCCTGGCCCAGGTTTTCCAGCTCCCTCAGATCACGTGTGTGGAAGGAGAAAGGATCTTGATATCATGCAGCCAAAACGCCACCTCCCATGACTCAATGTCTTGGTACAAACAGCCTCGGCAGGGTCCTGGGTGCTGAGCTTTCTAGGGACTGGGTATGACGGCTCCTCCACCGCTGGAGAATTCACCGTGGCTGTAGACAAATCCTCCCGCTCCACCAGCCTCACCCGAGATGGCGTGAGCGATGCTGGCATCTACTACTGCGCAGTGAGAGACACAGCAAGGGGAACCCAGCTGCCAGCTGTGCAGAAACCCTGCGCAAGGGCTTCCTGCCAACTCCGTTCTCGGCACGGCTGCGTTCCCCGGCCAAGCTGCGCTTATTCACAGCAGCTGGGGATCTGCCCCATTGACTCCAGGGGGGCTACGGACCAATTTACACCAGCGGGGATCTGACACGGACTCCATTGGTGCTACACTGATTTACACCAGCTAAGGAGTTAACAGCTGGAGGCCCAGGACCTTTTGGTGTGGGAAGAATTTGACAAGGTCTTTTTGGCTGGAATTTTCAGAGGAACCTAAGGGAATGAGGCACGCAATTCGATAGGATAGGAGTACCTAATTCCCTTAAACTCCTTTGGCACTGTGTTACCAACCAAAACCTCTAGAGGGCGCCAAGTGCTTGATTAAAACAACGCTTCCCGCACAAACTCCCTTTAGCAGTTTAAGGTGTAAAAATCCCCCTCTTCTGGTTTAGAGCCGTCTCCGGCGGATGGGGCTAGGAGGACGCATCCTCTCCTGGCAGCTCATCCCATGACTGCTCCCTGCAGGGTTTCCTCACACCTTCCTCTAATGCAGGTGGCCCATTATCCCCATCTACTAACTGGAAAACAGCTGATGCAAAGTGCTGGTTAATTGCTCCCTCCTCTCAGGTCTCAGACTGGGAGAGGGGAGTTACCCAAGGGCTAAACTCCCCAAGGCCAGGCCAGAGAGCAACATAAATGCTCCGGCAGCTGGAGATCATGGATGATTCTGGAGTCACTGTGGTGGCTGTGTCAACGCTATGCAGGTCATTAGGAGGGAGCATCTCCTCCAAGTCAGAATAATGAACAGATCTCAGCCTCTTTGGGTATGTAGGATCTGCTTCAATATCTGTAGGTGGAGCAAACTGGGGAGAAAGGGCTAAAGACTTCCACTGCACGGTGACTGTGTGACTCTTGGCTAAGGCACAGAGTGTGAGGTTCTGGAGTAGCCTTCTAATCTATTTCCTCCCCTTCGCTCTGTCTCTTTGATGCTCTCTTTCTCCATTTCCATTCTCTCTCTCTCTCTGTCTCTCTGTCTCTCCAAATCTATGTAGCAGCTCGGGTTGACTGGAGATCTGAGCTGGTACAGAACATTCTCAGTCTTAGATGCTTGACTGGTTGGTACTTGCTCACATGCTTATGGTCAAACTGATCACCAGATTTGGGGGTCAGTAAGAAAATGTCCACCAGGTTAGATTTGCAGGGACCTTGGAGTTTTTTCCACCTGCTTCTGCAGCATGGGGGGGTTGTGTCACCTGCTGAGATCAGCCAAGTATATCTCACTGTGTCAGGCACTGGTGATGCCTGGGCCTCTCCTGTTCTCTGCCTGAGTCGCAACTGTTTAGTCTTCGGACGTCTGAAGAAGTGCTTTGGTTTAAGTGAAATTGTTGGCCTCAGTGTGGGGTATATTTAATGGCCCATTAAGGCATTCCCAGGTGCAAGGGGCCCTGAAGGAGAAACCAGCATCACCACTGAGTCACCAGAACCTGCTGACGTGACTCTGGACTCCATTGAAGGCAGCCTACCTGATGAAGCATCAGGACTGTCCCATGTGGCTATGGACCCCAGGTACACCGGAGGAGTCACCAGGATCTATGGACTCCATTTTGTGTCTTGTGACTGCCCACAGGCCGCATGGCTGGAGGAGGGGGTTTATAAGATCAAGCCAGAGAAACCATCTTGTCTATGATCCTCTCCAGTCTGCAGACATACACCTATCTCTGGATCAATTCATCTTGCAACTGAACCGAAGGACTCAGACCCATCCAGGTACTGGATGTGAACCAGAGGGAACTACACAAGCCTGCAACTCCACATTTCTTCCAGAAACCTGATGTAAATGGACCTTTAATCATTTGTATATCTGTGATTTACTTTAACATTTCTCTCGTGGTTTATTTCTTTCTTTTTACAATAAACCTTTAGTTTAGATACTAAAGGATTGGCTGCCAGCGTAGTATTTTAGGTAAGATCCAAACTAATATTGATCTGGTGCTGTGGCTGGCCCCTTGGGGTCAGAGGGAACCTTTTTAGTAAAGAGCAGAGAGTTTGAATAACTGATCTCTTTGCTGGACCTAGTGCTGATTTGGGAGCCAGGAACTGGAATGCAGTAAAGGGGGCTGTGGGCATTTGTGGACTGGCTTCTTGATATCCAGTGTGGGGAAATCAGAAGCAGTTTGTGGCTGGTTGGGAAGCCAGGCTTCAGTGTCACCCACCAGCGTGGGGAGAATCTGCTCTCCTTTTGCAGCCTGCCCTGATCTTGGCATTATCAGTGGCTACCCCGGGCACGGGTCGTATCACACATGTCTTTTAGAAGAACATCAATCTTGATATTAAAATTGTCCTCAATGGAGACTCCATAAAAGCACTGGAACAATTTACCAAAGATCAAATGACTCTCTTTATTGAAAATGTATGCGGTATATCCAGTCTGAATTTGTCTACCTTCAACTTCCAGCTATTGGATCATGTTAGACCATTCTCTGGTAGGCTGAAGAGCCCATTATTAAGTATTTGTTCCCCATGTAGATACTCACAGGTGATAATCAAGTTACCCCTTGACCAGCTTTTTGTTAAGGTAAATAGCTCGAACTCTTTAAGTCTATCACTATAACACACTTTTTTTAATCCTTCAATTATTCGCATGGTTCTTCTCTGAATCCTCTCCAATTTAGCAGCACACTTCTTGAACTGTGAACCCCAGAACTGGATAGAGTATACCATCAGCAGTTGCAACAGTGCCAAATCTAGAGGTAAAAGAACCTTTCGGCTCATACTCGAGATTCCTCCTCTACGCATTAGGATTACATTAGTTCTTTTGGCCACAGCGTCTCACTGTGAGCTTAAGTTCAGCTGTTTTTCCACCACGACTGCCCAATCTTTTTCAGAGTCATTGCTTCCCAGGATACAGTCCCGCAACTCATAAGCATGGCCTAGATTCTTTGCTCCCAGATGTACATGCTGACATTTCGCTGTATTAAAATACACATTGTTTGCTTGACCCGCCCTTACCAAGAGATCCAGACTGGTGAGGAGGTTGGTGGGGTTATTCCAGGTTTAAGATTATGTTTAGGATGGAAGTCAATGGAGTTTTCCAGGGCTAATGAGGAGGACATGGGTGTTTTCCTAGGAGTAGGGAAAAGGTCAAAGGAGTGATGCTCTTACTGAGGTTGGGCTGAGGGCAGTTAGGTTATGCTGGGGGTCAGGTTATGCATGAAATCAATAAAATGACCCAGGCTTTGGGTGAGGCAGAAAGTGAATATATTTATGCCAGGGTTAGTATTAGAACTTGGCAGGAAGTTAGACAAGTGACAATCACTTTGGGCTCAGTTCTCCACCTGAGGCTCTGTGGTACAAATCACTCTTTTCTCCCACCCATTTCTCCTGTAAGCTCTTTGGGGCAGGGTCTGTCTCTCACCGGTGTGGGTGCAGTGCCCATTACCCTGTAATGGCCTTCTACCAAAAAATAATAATAATCATATTTTGTGATTGTCATCAACTCTTATGAAGTGAAGTTTGTCTATAAATAAAAAAAATAAAATAAAAAAAGGAAAGGAACCCGAGGCAGATAATGTGAGCCATGCCACTTGCCCTTTTCCCTGCAGGACAGTCCACACTACCACAACATCCCGGCGTTAAAAACAGCCCTGACTGAGGGAGGAGCATCCCCTCCTAAGTTGCCTGCACCACCCCCTGCACTGCAGCTCCCCTTTGCACGACTGGGGCTCAGCCTGAATTTTCTCTCTTGTTTCTTTGCCGTTGTCCAGGAAACCAATTTCCAAAGAGCCACAAACCCAGAAGAGGGCGACTGAGCAAAGAGAACTTGGAATGGAAGAGAGGTGTACAGCTGTGGACATGGACTTTAATAAGGGCTGTAACTTCTGATGGACAATGGGAAAGCTCCATTGACCGGCAGGCCCTGGGCACTGGATGGCTGCAGAGGGAGGAGGAGGGAGAGCACGTGGCTATAGCGTTTAGTAACTGAGAACTGTATCAGCTCAACACACCTACATGTAAAGAGCCAATGGGGATTAATTGCAAAGCATTATCTTGTGGCTACGACAAAGGAGTGGGACACAGGAGATCTGGGTTGAAGTACAGGTTCTGTGGAAGATTCCCTATTTGACCTTGAGTAACTCAGTTTCCCCATCTGTTAAACAGGGATCATTAAATCCTTTGTCTCTCTCATCCATTTAATGTGTATACATCTCAGACAGTGACGGTCTCTTACTACGTGTCCTTGCAAAACCCAGCAGAAAGGGGCCCACATCTGAATTCCCGTCTGTAGGTCCTACCAAAATACCAATGATAAGAATCAGAGGCAACCCAGGGTGGGGGCAGGAGGTGTCACATGAGTGCATATTTCTGCCAGGGTTTGCTGGCCAGGCCCCCTCCCTATTCAGTGGCTCCTGGAGCAGGCTGCGGGGAGATGGAGAAGTGAACACTGCTGTGGGAGCTGCAGGGAGGGGCAGCTGAGAGCAGAGCCTGTGCGTCCCTTTGTACTGTGCCCTCTGCCCACCAACAGCAGGTCCCAGCCGCCTCTGATAAGAACAGTGAGAATACAACTAAAAAGAGTAAAATGCAGCTCCGGCCCTGCTGTTTGTGGCAATGACACATGGAACTCAGCTAGTGCCAGCCAAGAGTAACCTGGCAGCTGCTACCCAGCACAGTGATAAGGGCCCCCCTGGGTATTCATTAGAACACCTGCATTTTAATTAACCCCAAAGGCCATTCCACGTTCTGGTATGTTATGACTGAGCTGGGATAATCTGTCTACAGAGACTAATTATAACTTCTGCCTTCTGCCACTTCAGTCCGGCTCCCAGATAATATGCCCACCACAGGAACAGCAAGAAATGACAGCGATGAAAAGAATTGCAAAGGGCCTTACTGACACTGCTCTGCTATGGCAGCAGCAAACGGATCCATGAGCTCAGTGCTGACAAACCCCTAACATAGTCCTGCTTCCCTGGCTCTGTCACACCCTCTGTGTGTGGGGTCTATGGACTGGTTTAGGTTACAGGCTATGCCAGCGATGTAGCTAACCACTACTAAGCCTTTAGCATTGAGGCACAGCAGAGGTGCAAGACAAGCCTTACCTGGCTAGTGAAGGAGCAGCTTTGTTAAGTTAAATGAACCTTAATTCTCTAAAGATCCTTTCCCCCACGAACACTGGTTGTGCAAAGGGCTGGGTAAGAGAACATGCCCGGGACCCAGAAAGACGCTGAGTGATGTTCATCCCAGTGGAAAGAGAAGGGATGGTGTTGGGGGTAATGCTGAGACTGGAATCCAGAACATCTGGGTCAGATTCCCGGCTCTTCCACATGCTCCTTTTGTGACCTCAGACAATTCAGTCAGTCTGAGATTTTCAAGAAAGCCAATGGGAGTTAGGAGCCCAATACCCACTGCACTAGAATGAGTTTTGGGCGTCTGGTTCCTTTGAAAACCTCACCCTCAAATGCTCTGTGCCTCAGTTCCCCCTTGTAAAATGGGCCGGTAACCCTTCCTCTGTTTGTGAACACTCAAAGGCAGGAACTGTCTCACACTGTGTCTGAGCAGCACCCAGAACATTGGGGCCATGATCTTCCTGGAGTTGCTAGGGTCCACAATACTGCCAGTCTGTACTGCATTGCAAAAGGTGATCCCAAGTGGTGGACAGGACATACACTGTCCATCTGCACAGCGCTGACTTTCACCCTCACAGATAACCACACAACTGCATGACTACATCCATGTGCACAAAGAGACAGAAGAGGGAACAGAAACAGTGGCTAATACAAACCAAGGAGAAAGCTCTGTTCCTGACACAGACCACTAGGTGAACCCCTGGCCCAGTTCACTCTGATGTCACACTCCTAGGTGGAATTCACTGGCTTGTGTTACATGGCGGGAGAGACTAGATGATAAGTAACATCCCATGTCCCCTGATCTTTTATGGGTTAGCATGTGACAATACGTTGTGGACATCCCTGGCTACCTTCGAAGACGATTAGGTCTGCAGGCTGGATAAGAAAAGTGCACACCGGGCACCTCTGCTGTGTGATGTGCTGTTTTGGTTGAGAAATCTGGACACTTCTACACAAGAGTCATGGCCAGGAGAAAGAGGAAAAATTGCATTCAGCTGGATCATCCTCTCCCAATGCAGCCAGTGTAAGACAATTGGTTTGGTAAAGATTTTCTCTCTGTCCCTCGCTCTCTTCCTGTCTTGAAATTTGTCAGTTTCCACTTCACTCAAGGACGATGTCACCCAAATATTTTTTTAGAGAAAAATCCATCCATCCATATGTCCATGCGTCTCTCTGCAGTACCTGTCTGCCTGTCTCTGTTGCAGATGTGTATCTTTTATCTCCCTCTCTTCGTTAATCTCTGTGTGGCTATGTACACACCACAGCTGCGGTCAGTATAAGTTACGTTGTTCAGGGGGCTGAATAAGCCAGAGTAAGTTACAAGGACGTAAGCGCTGGTGTGGACAACTCTGTGTTGGTGGAGGAGCTTCCCACACTGACATAGCTACCGCTGCTCGCAGAGGCTGGAGTAATTAAGTTGATGATAGAGTTCTCTCTTCGTGTGTCTGGATTGGTAGCTGCAGAACGATGCTGCTGTAAGCTCTGTAGTGTAGACAGGACGTGATAACCCCAACACGGCAGCTTCTCCCTTTCAACAGCACTTCTCATGCATGGGGAAAGCTCCCTGACAAAATGCAAATAGACTTCATTTTTGTGTGTCAAATCTGACCTTAAAAATCAATATTTACAGAACAGACTCTGCTGATCATGGCTGAGCATATGACAAACTGTCGCTATTCCTCTTCTTTTTTCCCTTTCTCTCTCTATCTCTCTAACCCCCATAAAAAAGTCCAAACACTTCATATAATTAACAAAGCTGGGACAATTCTTCACTAGATTTATTTGTTCGTATTGTGCACCCTCACCCTCTCCTTTAACACAAACACAGAGCAGCACCTACATTGATAAAAATGAATCCCTGCCAAACAAACTACTCCACTGCACACACAATAATCCTTTTGCAGAGAGGATGAGAGAAAGAACAAACCACATATGAAAAACATTGGTCACATCACCTAATCCACCAATGGAAGGCTCTAAGATGCTGTAGAGATAAAGATGGTGCAGGAGGCTGTATAGAATAGAGTTGAAGAAATTAGAGCAGGAGAGGAGAGAAGAGATGAAACTGGAATAGAGTAGAATGGAGTAGGACATCCCCTTTGTCTGTTCATCTTTGGATAGTAAAATTTTCAAGGCAGACATTTTCTCTTTCTCTGTTCTGCACTGTACAGTGAGGACCTAATCCCAAGAGGCATGAGAATGATCTAAATATAAACTACTACGAATGAAAGGCAATAATGGGGTGACATGCAGTAAAGCGGCGGCAGTGGAAGGAAGGGTGAGCATTGCAGCAATACGATGATATCTATTTTTGTTTCTGTAACTCATGGGAATTATTTCTCTCCCCTACCCTAGGAATGAGTCCATTGTAGGGTTGGGTCAACCACACTGTGGTGACTCATTTCAACCTCTTATGAATCCCCAACACTGACGGCCTTCAGACCATCCTCTTCGTCGTCTTCTTAGCTTTCAACCTCTGCACCCTGCTGGGTAACCTGCTCATCTTATTAGCCATCCTCGGTGACTGCCACCTGGACCGTCCCATGTATTTCTTCCTAGTATGATCTATAAGAACTGAATAGATAGAAGATGGTTGAATGGAAAGGAAGAAAGGACAATTAAATTGAGTAGCATCAAATAGAATCGATGAAATATTAGAGTCCTGATTCTCCACTCACTTTCACCAAACTTATGATGGTTAGAAAGATTTACCCTTGTAGATTAAGTTATAGTGTGCTAACGAATTAACAAATCATAATTTATTGAGATTGCTAATCTGGCTGCATTATCTCTGTGCCTCCAGGAATGACCCTGTCTTGCATGGAAATGGAGAATCGCACTCCTTTTCATTAGCTTTCTATCTTTGCACCCTACTGGGCAACTTGCTCATTTTTTCAGCCATCCTCGCTGACTCCATCCTGCACACCCCTGTGTACCTCTTCCTCTGCAATCTCTCTGTGGTGGACCTTGGATTCGCCTCCATCAGCACCCCTAAATTGCTGGTCAGTCTCTGGACCAAGAGTAGATCTATCTCGCTGGGTGGCTGCATGTCCCAGGTCGTCTTTTACCACTTCCTAGGCAGCACCGAGTGCCTGCTCTGCACAGTCATGGCCTTTGACAGTACATGGCCATCTGCCACCCGCTGCGCTACCTGATCATCATGAACTGGAGGGTGTGCGCCATCCTGGCTGCCGGCACCTGGATCAGCAACTCCTTCCATGCCACCATTCTCACCAGCCTGACCTTCACGCTGCCCCACTGCGGGCCCAATGTGATAGACTTTTACTTCTGTGACATCTTCCCCGTGGCCAAGCTGGCCTGCACAGACACGTACATCATTGAGACTGTGAGCTTCTCCAATAATGGCCTGGTGCCCATGACCTGCTTCCTCCTCATCCTCATGTCCTACGTCTGCATCATCTACTCCATCCTGAAGATGAACTCAGCCGAAGGGCTACGGAAATCAGCCTCCACTTGCGCCTCACATCTGACGGTGGTGACGCTGTTCTTTGGGCCCTGTGCCCTGGTCTATATGCAGCCACGGCTGAGCAAAGTGGTGGCAAACGCTCTGCAGATCTCTGCCGAAGTGGCTATGCCTGTGCTGAACCCAGTCATCTACACACTGAAGAACAAGGAGATGAAAGGGGCTCTGCGGAAACTGAGAGGGGGTCAGACGACTGCACGTTGATGTGCTGCATCTGCAGAAGTAGCATGTGGGTGAGCACTGAAATAAGTCTACAAATTCATCCGCATGGCTCTTATGTATCTTATGTGAGAGTCTGTCTCTCTCCTTCTGTGTAGAGCCCTGCCTGTATATCTGGAGCTCTACAGATCATAGAAGTGCTCCTAAGAGCATCTAGCTGTCTTGGACATGCTTTCAGGCTGATATTTTCAAAGCTGCCTAAAGGATAGGCACACTCAGTCTGCATTAAAATTA
>ML681287.1:0-34060 GCA_007922225.1 Emydura subglobosa
CCAAAGATGTGAATTCAAACTGATCCGGTTATTTTGACTGCAGCTGCTGTGCAGAGAAGACCTGAAGCTGCTTGGAAATTTCACACAGAGTTCAGGCTGCCGGGTGATATTATCTCCTGCCCTTACAGAGCGCTGAGTTCAGCAAAACTCAGACCTCTGAAAACCAGGAAATCCATAGTGAAGGTAAACACCTCAACAACCTTAACTCTACCCCCTTGCAGCTGGCAGTAACCACTGGGAATTGGCTGCATGCACTAAGGCTACTCTCACGGGATTCAGTGTAGCTGTAATAGCCAGTGGAGGGATTATTCGGCACTCACTGGCAGAGCTGTCCCTGTGACATGCGGAGACATGCAGGTGTACCAGGAGGGATCAATCATGCCTCATGTCAGCGCTGGGTTGTGCAGGTTGTGTCAGTAGCAGCGCACAGACTTCTTGCCATGGGGATTGTCACCAGCCTGGTGTCAGAGATGGTTGGTGAGGGGCAGTGAAGGCACCGTCCCAGAAGGAATCCTCAGGGCAAGGGTGATGGGGAGGGAACATTTTACAAGCCGGGGGTGGTTTGGGTGGAGCAGGCTCAATGTTTCAGTGTATACCAAGTGTTCGCTGCACCTGACCTGAACCTCATGGCACGGCTGGTTACAGAACTAGCTGCACCTCTGCCCCCTTTCTGCTCTCTCTGACAGCACCTTCAGGGGTCAGGCCTCCTACCTCTCCCTGTCCTGGGGGTGGGGAATTCCTCAGTTTTCCCACTCTGAGACCAGGCTCTGGGCTACAGCACCTTGTGTATCAACCACTGTTACCCTGTAGGTGCCAGACATGAGCCGAGATCAATCCCAGCTGGTGACATCAGTGTGGGAGGATCAGCCATTGTTCAGCCCCAGGTGTGCTCAAAAACTGTTGTGATAAGCACATGTTAATGTCACCTGACTGTCTAGGGGTGTTTGTGTATCTCATTAACCCCTTGCTCCAACCACCTCAAATTTGGACCACTAGCCCCACTCCAGATTCCAATGGGTCACAGCAATTTTCAAGACAATCTGAGTATGTGCCTGGATTTCAGAGCCTTAGAAAAACTGACTGTTAAACAGTAAACTAGAATCAACTTTATCCAGAGCAGAGCTACTGACCTATCATAACAAAAATAATTGTGTATCTCGCCATGAACCCTCTGACTGCACTTATAACCCTATTTAACACATTAAAACATCAGAACAAGTTACGGACCTGAAACATGCAGTTCCAATAAAGTGTCTTCATAAGAGACACTGGACTGAAAAAAACACGTGTACTGCCCATCGTCTGAGGGCCGGATATCGCGTATTCTCAAGGAAACACTCCCATTGGTGATGTCGTCTTTCAAAAGCTTAGTTCTTCCATGATATTCCGGCATCTGCTCCCCATACAGATCCTGCCCATCACGGTACAGGTGCACGAATGTAAAGAACTGGGATCGGAACCATCTCAGCTCCATGCGCTCAGCACTCATCCTGGGGGAGAGGTGGCAGGGCAAGTCAGCCTCCCCGCCTAGGGAGGCGATGATTGGATGGTCAGGTCCTGTCACTGTGAACTGTGCTGTGAAATGTGCAATGACAAATGGAAATTAAATCAGCGAGGGGCTGGGGGTTGGCATGAATTCAGCAGCAAGACTCACAGTAAGAAAGCGCCCTGGGTTAGATGTGAGCACCACGTACCCATGCAGTGCCCCAGACATGTCTGTGAGTGCAGAGAGTCACAGGCTTGGGGTAACTGCACCTCTGAACCCTCCATGGTCTGCTCAAGGATTGTGCCCTCAGGCCTCCAGCCATCACCTCTCTCTGGGCAAGGACCCACATTCCTCTCCCTCCACACAGCGGGCTTGACCAAAGTCCAGCACCTGCGCTTTGCTTTCTCTCCCAGGGCTATGAACCGTGTCTGCCAGCAGCTACCAGTAACCAAACGGCTCTTCCACAGCAGAGAACATTTCAGGACAAAAGCCTGACAGAGGAGACGTACCATAAACCAATCAAAGGGATGAACGCATGTTACGTTTATACCAAAGGATTCTCATCAGGCCCATGGGACTCTCTGATAGATTCCAAAGTCTTTCAAACCTTTCTCTAAGGCAGTGGGTCACACACGTTTGGGGTCGAGCCCCCTCCACAAGAGCTGGAAATGGGACCCAGAGCTGGGAGTGGGTCCAAAGCCATGGACGGGGCTGGGAACTGGGGCCCCAACTGGGGCTGGGGTGGAGGCTGGATGTGCAGCCACAGGCCCTGGGGCCAGAAATGGGGCCGCAGGGCCCAGGGCTGCGACAAAGCCCAGGGACAGCAATGGGGCCGGGACCGAGCGTGGGACACAGAGCGGGGATGGGTGGCGCTTCCTTACCACCCATGGGGGCTGGCCCAGGCCCTGCTGCACCCCCTCTCCTGAAGACTCCTCCATGCCTGCTTAGCAGGGAGCACCCCACAGTTTGGGGACCTCTGCTCCAAGGCTTTGTCCTCTTGGTTACCAGCTCATGGCACTTTGTAGCCCAAGATCTCAGGATCTGGTCAGTTCAAATCGAGTATTTATACCAAAAAACTTTGTTCTCTTGTGATTCTGGGACCTGTGATACAAACCCAGCTGATGCAATTCTCCCCAGGAGTGGCACTTCTCTGGAACTGTTACCTGCCCCAGAAGTAATTCTGCCCCATGGTTTGTAAATCCTGAAGGAGATTGGGTAACCCTCCCCCATGGCATCGATTACAACCCACACCCACAGAGCTACATATCACATGTACAGACACACTGAGAAAAGGGGACACAAAAATAAACAGAACGTTCATCAATTGAATTCGATAGTCTGCAAAATACCCCATGTGGCTGCAGAATCTGTCACCCAGAGCTCACAGGTGAATGTCAGACACTGTCCCTGTTATCTCTGAATAGGGCTTGAAACGTCTCACGGGCACCTGGGGATAATGATACTGGGGGCCTGGTTCTCTGATACCCCAAGGCCTTTTTGTGCTGCTCCAGCACAGGGGCCTCCTCACCCCAGCAGGCATGGGGTAAAGATTTGCAGGGGTAACGATATGAAAACAAATCATCATCATCACTGGGATTCAGGACTCGTTCATGGCTGCAGAGTCTGATTCGGGACGTGCTGGTCTGGCAGTGCGGTGTGTGGGGAAACTGGGAAATGTCCTTTAAATAGTTTGTGAGCCCTGCCGTGACGCTCGCTGGGTTCTGTGTTTTAGGAGCTGCCAGGACCCAGCCAGAGCCGTAGGATGGTGTCATGTCCAGGCCTGACAACGTGTGTGTAGCTAGTAACCATGGTTCCTGGGGACCCAGCTGTGCCCTGTGGTGTCTCCATGTGGCCGGTTGCTGTGTAAAGAGCAAAGCCAGAGCAGGCGGGTGGAGCAGAGGCGGGTTATCAGACCAGGCCGTGACCGAGGGAGACGGTGATGACCAGCAATAGCAACGGGCAGCAAACCCAGCGAGGGGCCGGAGCTCCTACCTGACGCCAGCCTGTGAGCCTGCAGAGCGAGGCAGAGAGCGAGGTAGCCGAGCAGAGCGCAGCTCACTGCGCAGCCGGGGGAGAACGAGGGAACCTTCCCCCTCATCACAGCTTGGCCTGGGGAAGAGGAGAAATAACAAACCAGACGGCGAGTGAGTGTGACGCAGGGACAGGGACACGGGCAGTGGGGAGGGGGGAACAAGCCTCACTGCTGCCGAACACACACCGGCAGGGAAGGGATTTCCCCCATCGGCCTCGTCTGCCCTGGCTCGGAGCTGGTTCGATGTCGCTGTGGCTAAAACCCCAGAGCTGCTGGCAGCCGTTCCACACCACGCGCACACCACGGCTGGCACCTGTGGGGCTGTCTGCTCTATTAGACTGTGATAATCTCTCCAGGGCAGGGATGGTCTTCCACTATTGGGGTATCCTGTGCCCAGCATGATGGAGCCCCATCCATGTGGGCGCTACCATAACACAAATGAATACATAAACGAGAAAGAGATGTATTAAGGAAAACAAGCCCACGCAGGTGAGGCCCTTGAGTGTGGTAGGAATGGCCATTGATCGCTGTGGGGAAAGCAGCTCCATCTCCCAGCCACTCCTGTCCCAGGTGAGGGCTCTCTGGGGATCTCGCTATGAGCGGATCAGTCCCTGGCCCTGTCAGGTTGTATGATCAAACTACAATGATGTATAACATTGTTGCTACCGCTGTTATACAATTAGAACAAAACATATACAAAGTATGTCATATAAGGTATCAATGGAAAAATGACAATCTATCCAATAGAATTATCCTGTTTGTATGCATGTGTCATGTTTGTATCTAAAGTCATGAATATTAACTGTAAACCTGTATTTCAAATGTGTTTGCTCCTGAGTAACACCCACAAGCTAGTTTGCATACAGCCTAACTAGCCCATTGGGAATGGACTATGCAAGTTAATGGTCCATTAAAGGACATTAAATAGACCATAGAAGAAGCCTGTCCCCACCCGATGGGCCTTCCTGTGAGGTGTTATCCAGAATATGGAGAATGGCTGCTCCCATGACTTAACAAGGCATGCAAGGTCATGTGACTTGCTCATGTGATCCTGGACTCCATCTTGTGACTATAAAATTCCACAAGCTAAGGCTAAAAGCATCCACTCACATAGGAGAAGATATATACGGCAGCTTTACCATCTGCATTTCCTGCTTCATTTCTCTGGACCGGATTTTTAACAAAGAATCTCTGAACAAGGACTGGTGACACCCAAACTGTTTGGATAATTTCCGGAGACTTTGTAAATTAGCAGTTTATTCCTCCATTGCTACAAACGTGATCTATGAACTTGGCAATGATTGTATGTGATTCTTTGACCATTTTAACTCTCTTCTTTCTTTAGCCTATGACATACCTTTAGATATTGGCAGCGGTGTGATTATTGGGTAAGAGCTGAGTTATATCTGGGCCTGGCTGTGTGGCTGAGCTCTTGGGATTGAAAGAACTCTTTGTTTGATGAAATTGGTTCTAAATAACCACTCCTCATAAAGTCAAGGGCTGGGATATTAAGGAGACTGCTTTTCTGACTTCTTGTTAACCAGGGTAATCAGGCAGAGTTTATTTACTTTTATTGCTATATTAGTGTATTTTATGGAAGAATAACCCCCAGTCTGGGGAGAGGGGACTGCCCCATTTCTCAGCAGTTTTTCCTGAATCTGGTATCCTCAGCTGTGACCCACTGAGGCACGGTGACAGACCCCAGATATTTTACATGTGACCGAGTGATCCTCCCTTATTGCCCCCAGCAGCGGTGCAGTGTTTGGGAGGAATTCAGATCAGAGTCACCACGTCTCTGTGCCCCCTGGGATCTGCAACATTTAAACCACTCTCAGAGACAAAGAACTTTAGACCTTATCCACATGGGCCATTCATGCCAGTAGAGGCTGTGGTGCCCTTCCAGACAGCCCAGCAGCTCCTCTGGTAGGACCATTCAAGTGAATAACCTCACAGCTTAGCGTGCTGGGCTGCCCTTCACCTTTCTGAACAAGCCCCTTCTCTGCTTCCTGGTTGCATGCATCAACATAACAACATCAAAGTAAGGGCTACTTAACGAGGTGCAGATGTAATTACTGACCTGCCCCTGCAAAATCCCCTCCCCCGCAACCCTCACCCACACATCCCACTGTCCAAACTCCTGCCCACCAACTGCTCAGTGGAGACCAATGCAGCATGTAAAGCAAGAGCCCCACTGCCAGACCCTGCTGCCCACATCATCATGACAGCCAGTCATTGCTCAGAGCACCCTAGGAATCAAACAGGGATCTTTGCAACAGAGTGTCATAGGCACAGGGGATGTAAGATGGAAAATGACCTACTATTGCTACGCGCTCCCAAGGTTCGGAAGGAACCCAGAGATGACTTTTCAAAACATTGGGAGAAGTATTTGGTCACTGCTTCCATGGAGACTAATTAAGACCAGCAGCTACTTGTTAGTTTCCTCAGCTCCCCAGTTCCTGCATCTGAAGTGTGACAACCCTCAAGGATGGGCCCATGATGAGCTTCTTAATGCCTGGCTAATCCGAGAGGGCAGAACTGCAGGAGAAAGGAGGAAATGTTTGGAGACCCCTGACAGCCTCTCGGAAGAGATCCAAGACCAGAGAGGACTGGAAGGGTGCCCTGCTTGTGGAGAAAGAGACAGACAGACAGACAGCTGACCAGAGCCTGGCCATGATCCAGGAGAGCATTGCCCTGATTCAGCCATGGCTGAGAAGAACAAGGACATGAAGGAGCAGCTCCTGCAGGCGCTGCACAGACAGAACGGTTCCCTGGAGAGGATGCTGCCGCAGTGTCCCAAACAGCACAGCAGCCTCCAGCAGTACCACATCCCAGTCACGTACTGCAGCCCCGGAGAACACTGCTTACCGGGACCAGACTGCTAACCAGCTTCCACCACATGCTGCTCTTCAGTTCCTTCCTGAATCTCATTGATGTTCATTTTACTAACGAGTCGTGTACATTTCTGATTGGTTGTCTGAGTCTCAGAGACCCGGTCTATGGTCAGTTATATTGACATTAGCACACTGCCCAATGTGCACAGACTAAGGTCAGAGGGGACCATTAGATCATCTAGTCTGATCTCTGACACAGGCCAAATACAGGCCATTTACCGCTGTGCTGAACCCAATCACTGGCGTTTGACTAAAGCATCTTCCAGAAAGTCTCCAAGTCTTTATCTGAAGACAGCAAGAGCTGGACAAGTCACCAGTGCCCTTGGTAGTTTGTTCCAGTCGTTAATCGTCCTCCCTGTTACAATTCTGTGCCTTATCTCTCATATGAATTTGTCCAGTTTTAACTTCCAGCCTTTGGTTCTTGTTATGCCTTTCTCCGCTATATTAAAGAGACCATTAAAGAGACCATTGGTACCGTGTATTTTCTCCATGAAAGTATGACAATTGGGGAATGTTACTGAACTATTTTTATGAACTATCAGTAGGACTCTGTAAGATTGCTACTGCTTTGGGGGAAAGAATTGTTCCTCTTGCTGGGCCATGGCAGATCAGGCTGGGTGTCCGACATGAAGAGCCATTAGGGCTCTCTGGGCTAGAATCAACACCTATCAGTGGGGGATCTTGAAAAGACAAGGAGAAGCCTCAATGACTGACCATCAACTCCTAGAGCAAGTTTATTCCCCCTCCCGCTCTCTGCAGGGAAAAGGAGCAATAGCCTGGCACTAGAGAGCAAAGGGAGAAGGTGGCGGGTGTCTGTGTTAAAGAACTGGGCTCACAGGGACACGGGAACTCCCTTGGGACTGAGAGACAAAAAAGGGACACGGAGCGAGCGAGCCAAGCTGGACCCAGGTTCTGGCCAGGCTGAGCCCTCTCTTAACCTTTGCTTCTCTCTGCTGAGCTAAGGATTTTCAGATTCTCCAGGCCAGGTGACTAACACATTGTTACTTGGTTTGGAAAAGGCTGCCTGGTGTCACTGCAGATACTCACTGAGAGCATTGAGCCCTGAAGGGCTAGAACAAGTCTCCTGCAGGAGTCTGGCTTGGTTTCACTTGCTGCAGGGAGCCATGAAGGAAGACAAGGATCGCTGGTGCCCAGTTTCTGAGTCACTGAAGCCATGGACTTGCCTCTGTGGAATTGTGTGGGTCTCGGGGTCCAGCACAATAAACGGGTCACTCCCAAGGCACTGGCTGAAGGCCAGGGCACAGACCAGACCCGTGTGAATCCATGGCAGAAAGTTACTTCTTGTTCTTCTTTTTGATAAACTGAACAGATTGATCTCCTTACGTCTCCTGCTGGAAGCCATTTGCTCCAGCCCTCAAATCATTTTTGTGACCCTTTTCTGCAGGGTCTGTGATAGTTTGGGTGCAATCCAGACCTGTAAGGGGCTGTGTCACTGCCTGCCCTGTAACCCTGGGTGCCTTTGTGCTGTGCAGCCCTGGTCCATAGCTCTGATCACAGCAGCCTGTCCCCAGCACCACAGCCTCATCTTGGCATCCACCAGCCTTGGTTCTACCAGCAAAATGACCCAACACTCACCCAGTTCCTAATTTTCCCCAGATCATCTACCTGATAGTGTGCAGCCCTCTGCTGGGACACTCAGAGGAGTTATTACATGTGCTGCTCCTTTAAAGAGACAGATGCCCAGCTTGTTACTGTAACTGACGTTAACAATCACTTCAGCTCAGTCCCAGCACTGGCCTGGTTTAGATTAAAAATAAAACAATGTAAGTAAAAAGAGAGAGGTTTTAAGTGATTTCAGGTACGAGGATAAAGGCAGAAAGGGTGGCAAACACAAGTAAAAATGTACTGTCAAGTGGCTAAGACTTAACAAAGTCTTGGTTCGAGGTAGTTTTCTTATTAATCTTCGTTCCAGCAATGGCTGACTAGTTCTTAGTCAGGACCCTTCTCAAAGTTCAAGGCACTTGGTTTTCCTTCTCTCCTCAGGTGAAGGATGCCAAAACCACTTTCTGTCTCTGCTGCCATCTCTCAAAGTTCATCCGCCCGGTTTGAAGAGGCAGGATGACCTCATGCTGTTCTTCCCTTCCTGTGGACGTCCCATCCCCTGCTGATTTGTATGTAAATGGGATTCCATTGTTTGACTCCATCATGCTTAATTTACATTGGAGCCAGGTAGACAGCTGCCTTCCCTCCTGTCTGGGAGGGAACCTGTTTCTCTCCTTTTGTTTGGTCACAGACCTTAAAGCGTTAATATTAGAGAGTATTCATAATTCAGCATACAGCGTTAATATCTACATTTCACAATGACATTAATCACCATTGTGTTATCAGTGTGCATATGAAATCTGACATGACACATTTTAGATACAGCTATGAAAACAGTGAGCTAAGATACACTGAGGTGGCCAGGCCAGCTGAAATTCAATGCTATGTACTCGGAAGCCCCTTACTCTCTTGCACTGGGATGCCCTTACAGTTGCATTGTCTCCAGTTTTTCATCATACTTTTTTAAATGTGGACACCAGAACTGAACTCAGTTGAGTTCCTGGTAAAGATAAAAGGGGAAGAAAATAGGGGTGATGTTACCGTTGGGTCTACTAAAGGCCACCAACTAAGGAAGAAGAGGTGGCTGAGGCAGTTCTGGAACAAATAACACAAACATCCAAAACACAAGTCCTGGTAAAAATGGAGGACTTTAACTACCCAGACATCTGTTGGCAAAGTTATATGGCAAAACACAAAATGTTCATTAAGTTCTTAGAACGTATTGGGGACAAATTTTTGTTTCAGATAGTGAAGGAAGTAGCTGGGGAAACAGCCATTTTAGATGTGATTCTGACCAAGAGAGAGGAACTGATAACGAGTCTGAAAACTGAAGGTAATTTGGGTGAAAGTGATCATGAAATAGTGAAATTAATAGGCAGTAAGAGGTTTAAAACAAACACAAGGAAGTATTTCTTCACACAATTCACAGTCAACCAGTGGTACTCATTGCCAGGGGATGTTGTGAAGGCCAAAACTATAACAGGGTTCAAAAAAGAACTAGATAAGTTCATGGAGGATAGTTCCATCAATGTCTATTAGCCAGGATAGTCAGGGATGCAGCCCCATGCTCTGGGTGTCCTTAACCTCTGCTTGCCAGAAGCTGGGAGTGGATGACAAGGGATGGATCACTTGATGATTTCATGTTCTGTTCATTCTCTCTGAAGCACCTGGCATTGCTCACTGTCCGAAAACAGGATACTGGACTAGATGGACCATTGGTCTGACCCAATATGGCCGTTCTTATGTTCTTATTTCATAATTCTAAGGAAAGGAAGGAATGAGAAGAGCACAATAAAGACAATGGTTTTCAAAACCACAGACTTTTAACAAAATCAGAGAATGTGTCGGTAAGGTTCCGGAAGAAAATCTAATGAAGAGAATGCACAGTGACCTCAAGTGAAGAAATTAACAGGATGAGATGAACAGTGGTGATGAGGGGGGAAGGATCCTGTTTACAGGTAAAGAACAAAGGACTGATCTAATATATCTGGGGGTGCAGAAAGATGCCCTGGTATCCTGCATCTGGAGGGACAAGCTGCCAGCAGGCGTGGTCTCAGGAAAGGAGGCGCTCAGCCATCCAGCTTGAAAAACGCTGTGAGAAGGACTTTGGGGTGAGCAGCACCTTGTCAGACAAGAGGCCATCTCATTAGCTGGGGTTAGGCTCGATTATTTTATCGGTAACCATTTGGTTCCATTAACCCCACTTGCTTCTTCTTGAATCTCTGTTCTCTGTTAAATAAACAATGGAGATTCCTCCCCTGCCCTGCCCCCACTGAGCCAATGGGAGCTGCTCCAAGCCTGGAAACCTGCCAAAACAGGTGCCAACAGGGAGCAGTTCAGAGCTGAGCTCTTTGGGAAACGTGGCCCTCGGGCTCTGCGACCGCTGGAGCCTGCAAGAGGCTGCGTTGCTGGGAAGGGCAGCAGCTGCCGACAAGGGCTGACTTCACTCGGGTTCACACCACGTTACACCGATGGAAATCTGGCTCGGTCCAGATTGTGACAGGACAAAGTGTCTGTAACCTGCCTTAGGCCAGGACAGCTGCAGGGGCCGGCAGGGCCCAGAGAGCAGCCGCACTGGGGAGGAAGAAGGTGAGAGCAGGCGGGGGTGAGTCACTCCCTGAGCACCTGCATTCAGGGGCAGTCGCTGTTACAGTCCCAGTGAGAGGTAAAGCTGCCCCCTCCCTCCCAGAAACCCCTGAGGGCAGCAGCAGCCTCCCCTCTCCTCCCCTCCCCTCCCGTGGGGTGACCGCCCTGAGATGCAAGGTGCAATTTACACTCAGAGGGGGAGATTTTCACAAACACATAAGGGAGTTAGGATCAATGCGGCTTGTGTTCCTAAATCCCTTAGGCACTTTAGAAAATCTCCCCCTCCCTGCATCAGTTACACCCATTCTGGCCCCAGGTGTTTCCCTTCACATCTTTCACTCTGGAGCTTCACGATAGTGAGCTGATGATGAAAACACCCGCACACAATGATGTACCGAGGACGGGGTGGGGGGGGGCATGTCCCCGGGTGCCAGCCTGTGGGAGGGGCGCTGGTTGGGCCCTCGGAGGGGCAGCCAACCCCGTTGACATCCCTGGCGGCTGCACTGACCCGGCCCCTCTGCCTCCCTCCCTCACAGCCCCTCCGCCCCCACGCTGGGCGCACGGAAGGAGCCATGGGGATCCCAGCAGCGCAGGGTCCAGGCAGCCAAAGGCAGGGCTCCAGGGCAGAACCCATCATGCTCCTCCTGGCACCACCAGGCAGCCCCTTCATACCTACATTTGTGCCCCCGTCACTGGCTGTGGCAGCGGTAGCAGCGCCCAGCGGGGGGGGAGGTTGCTGGCCCGCTTCCCGCTCTCCCCCACTCCCACTCCCCGTCACAATTGCCACCCCCACAGCGGGTGGAGTGGGGGAAAGAGGGAAACAGGCCCCTCCCACACACACACACCCCTGCCGCTGCTGCCACCAACGTGGGAAGGAGAGGGCTGCAAATGTAAGTATTGGCCCCGGGCGCCGGAGACCCACGGTGCAGCACTGCCCGCTCACAGCACAGGGACATGACAAATGGTGATCGGTGCCTGCGTCTGTCAGTGAATTAAGCAGTTGCAGTGAGTGACCCCTACCTGCCGAACCCGGGGGAGTCGTTCCCGAGCAGCTCCGATCTCTCCAGGAGGCTCCCAGCTTCGCTAGCACCCGGAGCCATTGTCTCTAGGGAGAGCTCCTGCTCCCCGTGACGGCGTCCCTGTCCCAGGCGGTAACAGCCATTCTGCCGGTGGGGTCAGGTAGCCACAGGGTTTAACACCAGCCTGCTCCTAAGGTTTTCCTTCAGTTAATACATTTGATATGAAATGGCAGCGCCGGCCTCTCTCGGCACATCCCCCAGCTTCAAAAGTGAAAGAAGAACAGAACCTGGCAGGTTCCTGTAACTGGATCCTCCTCCCGGCGTGGTTACAGCACAAAGGTCAAATTCCTCTGCAAGAAACACACGTGGAGGGCTCGTGAGAGGGCAGCTTTGGTGCCAGCAGACTCAGTTCTCCAGTTCGCCTGGTGACGGCCAGTTCTGCAGGCTGCTTTTCCTGTGCTCCAGGAGTCCCTGTAATTATCTCTGCCCTGTGCAAAGAATGGGACCAAATTCCGCTGCAGCAGCCCCAGACTCAGTGGCAATGTGAATTTATTCCACTTCCCTGATGTACAATTAAGCAGTGATTATCTGGGTGAGAGGGTTTTTCACTATACTCTCCAAGTGCCCAGCTCCATTCCCTGGGCCTCCACTCCCGCAATGTCATTCGGACAGTGGTTCAGAACCTCTTTCCTGGGCCCTACTGCTGTGCTGTTCTCCTGGCAGCAGGTCCCAGCGGGACAGGGAGACAAAAAAACCAAGATGGTGCCTGGCTGCATGCAACAAACCTGCTGAATTCTCTGGGATCTTGGAGAAATGCAAAATCTCCTCAGCATGGAACGTTGTGATACACCCGGGCTGCACAGTCACCCTAGTGCGAGCTCGGCTGGGAGAAGCAAGCAAACAAGTGTCCACTTCCTGGACACTACAATACAAATAAAGGATGGTCACATTAATACCACCTTATACCGAAAACCAACTGACCGCAATCCATATCTTCATGCCTCCAGCTTCCACCCCGGACACATTACACTATCCATTGTCTACAACCAAGCCTTAAGATACAACTGGATTTGCTCCGATCCCTCAGACAGGGACAAACACCTACAGGATCTCCATAAAACATCCTTAAAATTACAAGACCCACCTAGAGAGGTGAAGAAACAAATTGACAGAGCCAGATGGGTACCCAAAAGTCACCTACTACAAGACAGACCCAACAAAGAAAACAACAGAACACCACTGGCCATCACCTACAGCCCCCAGCTAAAATCTCTTCCACACATCATTAAGGATCTACAACCTATCCTAGCAGATGATCCCTCACTCAGTCAAGTCGTGGGAGGCAGACCTATCCTTGCTTACAGACAGCCCCCCAACCTGAAGCAAATACTCACCAGTAACCATACACCATACAACAAGAACACTAACCCAGGAACCTATCCTTGCAAGAAACCCCATTGCCAACTCTTCCCACACATCAACTCTATTGACACCATCACAGGTCCTAACCACATCAGCCACACCACCAGGAGCTCATTCACCCGCACATCTACTAATGTGATATACACCATCACGTGCCAGCAATGCCCCTCTGCCATGTACCGGACTGTCACTGCGCACAAGGATAAATGGATACAAATCAGACATAAAAAATGGTGACCTCCATAAGCCAGTAGGAGAGCACTTCAGTCTCCTAGGACACTCTGTAGCTGATTTGAAAGTTGCCATTCTTCAACAAAAAAACGTCAAAAACAGACTTCAGCGAGAAACTGCAGAGCTGGAACTCATCTGCAAACTTGACACAATCAGACTGGGTCTGAACAGGGACTTGGAATGGTTTTCTCATTACAAGAAGTAATTGTCACTGTTCACACAATCTCACCTTCTAATCAACAGCTGTGAATAGGCCTCAGCTACCCTAACTGAACTGACTTTGTCAGCACTTGCCTTCCCCATTGTTATGTTTCTTACCCTTGGATGTATTTATATATACCTCCTGTCTGTGATTTCCACTTCATGAACCTGATGAAGTGGGTTGCAGCCCACGAAAGCTTATGCCCACAGAAATGTGTTGATCTTTAAGGTGCTACAGGACTCTCGTTGTTTTTGCTGTACACAGACTAACACGGCTACCCCTCAAGAATTACAGAGACATTTCACTAAAAGAAAATATTTTTTAAACTAGCAGCCTTAAGCTATAAGTCTAGCAATAATTTCCCCATAGATGCAGTCCTAAAATATATCCAGACGTCCTGTTTTTCACAGATATCTGCCGCAGCATATTCAGAGTGAGAGAACGCAGGGTCAAGTCCACTTCACATGTTCACTGTCTCACCTCCTACCCCCACTCGGTTTGCCTAGTTATGCTAAGAGGCCTGAACATGGCTAAAAGCAGACAGCAGAATAATTGGGAGTCCAGCCCAGGGACTGTCAGTGGCTTGCACACCTGGCTTACACACAGTATATTACACACAGTGGAGACTGGCTCAGTCGATCCCGGAAGTGCTTTCTGGCTGACGCAATAAATCCACCACCCAGAATAGTGTAAGGCTGCGTTGACTGGAGGGCGTCTCCCGTCGACGCAGCACCGTGGAAACGCTGCAGTAAGGGAACGTAAACAAGTCGAGGTGAGAAACGCAAGCTACAGTACGTGCTTGTGTATCTCCCGTCAAGGGCCGCCGGCAGTGCAGAGCAGGCCTAGGGCTTAGGTCAGTTAAATCACATCCTGAGCGATGTAGCTGGGCTGACTGAACTTTCTAAGGGCTGGTCTAAACCAGAGTCACTCAGGGCTCATGCTGCACCCAGGCATGCGACCCCTGCCAGGCTGTGCCGTGGTGTAACGTCCTCCCAGGAAACAGACTGTGCCAATGACTATCCTGAGACTGGGACAGCTGCCAAGGCCAGCATTTCCCACAGAGAGGCCAGCATTGGCCAGGAAGGGAGCCCGACTAGGACTCCAGGATGCAGATTCACTGCCTCCCCCCAACCTCAGAGCTCTGGGGGGAGATGAAGCACCCCCTGCTCTGGAAGAAGCATTGGCCCTGCAGACGCAGGTGGGGCTGGGAAGGATTCACTGGACCAAGGTTTTTCTCCTCTTGTCTTTCACCCCCTCGTTCTTGAACTTCAGGTTAGTGATTTACCAACAAAGATGATGATGGGGGAGAAAGAAACACAAAGAAATACAAACCCCTCCCCCGCCTCACATCATCCTCACAAGAAGAAAACTACACCCCGGGATTGCTGGCCAAGTAGCGTCTAACATCACTGCAGAGAGCAGAGCAGTGAAAGAAAGGGCGGGAGGCCAGCGCTGCGCCAGTGTCCCGGTCTGTGTTCAAATGAACAGAGAAATCTCTGAATTGGCAGGACGTTTCCACAGCCAGGTTTATATCAGACTCAGGAGGTGCCAGTTTCTCCCTGACAATCCCTTCAGTGAGGCCCGTGGGTAGCAGCAGCTCATCTGCAGGACAAGTGCTGCGTGTCCGGACGCCTCAGCCAGAGCCGGGGAGCTGGGGACCCAGAGCCCAGAGCTCCCCTCCCGCTGAATCCTGGAAAGAAGCTTTGTTTGAAGCCGTGTCTGTCTCTTCCCGGGGCCCTCAGGGTCTCTCGCACCCCCGGCCCCTTCGCCACGGAGAGTTGGCGCCATCAGCCCCCATTTCACTTACCGAGGCTGCGGCACCCGTTCCGCCCAGGGAGTCACGAAGCCCCAGGGTCAGACCAGACCCCTCACCATTGCTTGTTACATGTGACTCCATTAACCGGGCCTAACGCCCGGCCCCCCTGCCGCTTCCACCCGCGTCAAAAATGAAAAGGAAAGTACTGAACTAAACTAAAGTAACGGTTTGCTGTGTCTCTGGCTGACTGTGGCAGAGAGGAAACTCCTCTTACAGAAACACCCACAGCCACAGGGCTGCAGGGACGGGCCTGGTCCTCTGGCAGGGACGGTTTGATGTGGGTGCCAGCCCAGGGGGTGTCACTGCCCCCCCTGGAGCCTGCTCTGCCTGCTCTCCATGGATCACTATGTGCCCAATAATTCCCCTCTGCGCAGCACCAGCGAACACAGCTTTCTGCAGCTGAGAAAATACAGCAGCAGCAGCAAAAAGCACCACAAAGTTTTCACTCCCCTGCACCCGCCGGGGGAGGGGCAGTGAGGAGTGTTGGGGGGAGGGGACAGGGGCTCCTGGGAGAGGGGCAGTGGCAAGAGATGCTGGGGGGGGAGTGGCAAGGGGCTCTGGGGGAGGGGCAGTAGAAGGGGGCGCTGAGGAGAGGCAGGAGGGCTATGGGCTGCTGGGCCAAGGGACGTTTGCAAGGAGGTCTCTGGCTCAGGGTGTTTGTCCGAGTGGCAGTGATGATGCAGCGTTTCCTCCCTTCCCTGTTCTGGAAGGAGCTGGGGACGGTGTGAGGGGAACTCACGTGCTTTATATGAATCCAGCCAGCTGGCTCAGAGCCCAGAGACTGAGGGTTTTGCATCTTTTGCGCTTTACACTCGAGTTACAGCCTGAAGGAATCACAGGAGCGCAATGGGACCAGGTGACCCTTTTACTAACTATACACAGCAGCACACGTGGCCCAGTGACACACACACACACTTGTCAGTTGAACTGTACAAGGCAGGAGGAATAAATTGTTTTGGGGGGGCCTGTAATTCAGGATCTCCTTGATCGAAAGACCCCAATTGGGATCACTAATGCTACCCCTTGCTCCCATGAGGGTATCAAATAATGAAGCATTTCGAGTAGCCGTCCGGGTTTAGAGCACTTTCAAGGGTTGAGGTTACAGCACATACAATGGCGGGGATGGAAACCCTTTAGCCGTATTTCTGTGTTTGCACATTCACATCATCCAAAAATCTACATTTTCTTAAATACCAATTTGGTAAATACCAATTTAGGCCTCTTCCCAAAGTTCTTGTGGGTGCCAGGCACTATCATGGGTGAAATTTGACAGATTAAGAACATTTTGACCCACCTGACATCTGTAGTTTGATTTCAAACTCTTTGCAAAAAAGTCCATGTAAAAACTTTGTCTTAAAATGGCTTTCCCCCACCCCCAGGGCTTATATCTTTGGAACCCCTGGCTGTAATGACTCCAAGTTTAGGTCACTAACCCTACCCTGCACCCCCATGAGGTACACCACATTTCAAGGAGATGTGACTAACCATGTCACATTTAGAGGTCTTAGAAAAGTCAACCTGAAATCAGATGTTATGATGCAACTTTAACTAGAGTGGTGCTGGTGCACTGCTATGATGAGCTGACAGCAGGCAGCAGGAATGTTGCAGATGCTCAATGTGCCCCAGTATCACAATAATCCTTGTAAATAATGTTCTTTAGTGGAGTTTTTGGTAAGTCATTTTCAAAAAATAAACATTTTTTTTTTGGTAATTGTAATATCCCAGATTTCATCACCAAGGTTTGAACCTTGATCTTACATCACTGCAACACAGCCCTCTCCCTGCTTGAAATAAAGAACTAACTACAACACCTACCAGCAGCAGTAGGCTGTTATCCTCAACACCTTCGTCACTAGAAACAGTAGGTTACAATGCATGGGTAGCCCCATATTACGGACATCATAGTCAAGCACAAAGATTTGCAAGTTCTTTTTGAAAGGCAGCCTGGCTTGGTGTCTGCTAAGACTTGGATCTACCCTGTTAAAGCCGGGTTCCTTTGCTCCATTTGTGTAATTTCTCAGTGGGGTGTAAGGTCTTACTCCATCAGGAGGTGTTGCCAGGGTCTCCCTGGTGGGCCAGGACCACCTGATGGCCACAGAAATGGTGGGAAAAAGGAACCCAGAGACATAGAAATTCTTTCAAAGGACATTTTGGTATTAGATCACCAGCTTTTATATTCAGTTGCTTTCAGCCCTGTTTCCCATACTCTGTCTGCCCCACGTGTGATCAAAGTCTTTTTCCTTTCTGGGAAGACCAAAATATCTGGCAGGAGACAAGCCCCAGCCTGTGGGCCCAAACCCAGCACCTTCTTTTCAAGGTGTGGGTTCCCCTGGCCCTCCTTGAGCAGCACAGCTCCTGCTGCTGCCTCTGGTTTTCAGAGCCCTGTTTTTCCCCTCACCTCCTGCAGTTTTGTTTAAGAATTCCTAGTAGGCAGAGCTCCCTTCCCTGCTCTGTCAGGGAGTGAATCCGGCTGGCCCACCCCTGGCCTGAGGGAGTCACACTCTTTCTAAAGTGTGTTTCTTGGCGAGGTGAGCTCCTTCCTTCCTTCTTCCCCTGTGACACTTTACGCTGCCACATGAGAATTGTGCCAGGCACAGAATAACTAGCACCCGTCAGTAGTAGAGAGGAGTGCAGAATTTAAGGTCTCCTGTTTCCAAACCCAGTGCACCTTCCACTAGGCCAAAGTGTAACGAGGAGGAAGCCGCCCGTCCGTTCTGTCTGGTCCCAGCTGGACTGGGGGGAGGTGGGATACACGGAAACGCTGAGAAGCATGTCCAAGCCAGGTGGAAAGTCTGATGATTTTTAGCAGCAAGCCTCTAACAAACCCCACAGAGCGTAACAAATCCTGGTTTGTCTACACTGCAAACACTGCGGCGGCAGAGCTGTGCCACTGGAGCACTACAGTGAAGACGCTACCTACAGCCATGGGAAGGGTTCTCCCATCAGTGCAGTAAATCCACCTCCCCGAGAGGCAGTGGCTCTGTCAATGGGGGAATTCTCCATCCACCTAGCGCTGTCTGCACCGGGGTTAGGTTGGTTTAACTGTGTCTTTCAGGGCTTTGGATTTTTCACACCCCTGAGTGATGTAGTTATATTGATCTAATTTCCTAGTGTAGACCAGCCCTTGGAGGCTGATAACTCAGTCTGTTTGCCCTCCCAGTCCCAGCCCTTCTTCTCCTCTGTTCTAGCTCTGGTTTTCCACTTCTCCCTGTCTCCCATTCATTTCCCACTCTCTCTTCTCTCCTCCTCTCACTCCTGGGGCACCTCCTCCTACTTCACTTCCCCTGTGAGTGAGAATAAACAGCTGATGTGCAGGAGACACCTGCCACTGTCAGCACCAGCCACACAGAGCCAGAGCAAAGGGAAGAGACCAGAATCGCAAACACTCAGTCCTGCTGCTATGGCCTCAGTGGCTCCGAAACAGAAAACGCAAGAAGAAGCCACTTGCTCCATCTGCCTGGAGTATCTGTCAGAGCCAGTGAGCATAGACTGTGGGCACAACTTCTGCTGAGCTGCATCACCCAGCTCTGTGAGCAAAGGGAGCCTGAATGGGGTACAGAGATCCCCTGTCCCCAGTGCTGATCGCAGGGCTCTGCATAGTCAAGGGTGAAGCCAGATTCTCTGTGTGTGTCTGACTTTTTTCTGTGTCTCCCACTGGCCCAACATCAAGCTTTTCCACTAGTAATTTCACATGCAGGATCATGGGTAGAATGTTTCTGGAACGTTTGGGGGCAAATCAAACAAGATACGATGGAGAAATAATGGGTCAGACATTGAGCAAGACAGCACTTCTAGGACACTTTCCTGATGTTATTTTTGGCTCATGTTTTCAAGCCTGAGTGTGCAACAGAAACACCAAAGGAATTTTAAAGGGGGGTTTAAAATTGAACTGGGCCTTTTTTTCCTGCTTAGTGGTTGGGGGAGTGTTCTTTCTGCTGGTCTTATAATATAGGAAGGCAGGTCACGTCTTCGCTGGCTTTGTTGGAGGTAAGGGTCCAGGAAGTTTTACTTTGAGCTAAACTCCTTCATTAAAGGGCTGGAGATGGTGAATCTTTTACAGACGTTTTATTTACTCAAAATGTTCATTAGCTGCTGATGTTAAATAAGTGTTTGACAATTCTGACTCTAAACCCTTCTTCCTCTTTTCTGTCCAGTGTAATTCACTAGCTCTCTAGTCACTGCACAGCCTTGTCCACACACATTGTGCTGCTTTAACTCTACTAGTGTCGTTACAACAGTACAACTGCTGCTGTGGGTGCAGTCATAACGGGGCTTATCCAGGTGGGAAAGTTACACTAGCATAAGATAAGGTGAGTATTAAAACCACTATAGTTACACTGGTACCATTCCCCTGGTCGATGCTGTTATTCTACGAGTGTCTACACGAGATTTATATGGCATATGCATGCTATGTTGTCAGTCCTGATCCTTGTGCATGTACACCTCTAATCAGTAGAAGGACGTATGCACATCCGTTCCTGACTACTCTGAGTTCAAAGAAGTTGATATGAAGACATGACACAAGGGAAAGGGTCAGCCACAGAGGTATGAGGTTGTTGTGATGTGCTCCCCATACTAAGAGGTATGAATCTGCACTGGTGGTAAGGAGGAGTGTTAGGGAGGGCTGAGCCAATCGGATCCCTGTGTGGACTTTTGCTGGGTCCTTTCACCAGTTCAAGGATTGTTTGACCTTGGTGGGTAATGCTTGGGAGTTTGTCTAGGTTGTCTCTGGCCTGTATGCTGCACTGAACCACAACTGCAGACCTCATGTGAAGTCTGACGTGAGCTATCACAAATGTGCCCGCAGCCGCATGCCCCAGAAGTTGAAGGCTGTGTCTGGCTGATTTATGTGATATGTTCTAATATCCTGTTCCTTACCCAACCGAAAATTATATGTTAAATGTGCAGCAACAGCCAAAAAGCAGAGGTCTTCACTGAGCTGTCTACATTTTTGCCCAGGTGTTTTTCCTGAGATATCAGTTAATTTACATTTCAAGAAGAGTGCAGGAGTATTTCAAATGATTGCTTCCTATGTGCAACATCTTGTACATATACATTTTTGAACATTATCTATGGCAAGCACATGTTTTACATGAGCCAGTTCTATGAAGCAGTTGTTTAAGGATCCATATATGATTGCTACTGCTGAAATTAAACCATCTGTCAACGTGGGCCAGCAGATGGGACTGTTGAGCTGCATTAAAAATGGTATTGGGAGGAACAGCAAATCAGCAACATGACAGCATCTTCATGACAGAACTCAAGTCTTTCAAGTAAGGTCAGGTACCAATAGCGACCTGGTGTAAATTGGAGAAGCCCTTCAGGCCTCTCTAACGTAGTTCAGGGCGACTAACCCTGTGCACAGTTGCAGCAGAATCAGGGACGTAACGAAGGTAAGCTGTAAACCCCTTAAGTCATGCATCTTCACACCCCTGATTCTATGCAGATCAGCAACACGGCAGAAGATGGTCTAAGGTTTTGTACAAACACTCCCCTCGCTAGCAAGGATTTACAAAGATTAGAAGATTATTCTGTTCTTAAAAGGAGGAAGGCTTCAGTAAATACAACCAATGATTGTCAAATAAAGCTATGAGTTTCCAAAACATCAAGTGTTTGTATATCAACTTTTCAGTCAAAACAGTTATGGAATCATTGTGTTTCCATAATTAAGGTCAAACATTTTAAATGCAAAATTCAATTCAAGAGTCTCTCAGATTAACTGAAGATAAGATGTTTGCACGGTGTCCCCAAATTATCTGTGAGCTTTTAACAACTTTTCATTTTAGAGCACATGCATTCCCTCAATATTTGTATAAGGCTGAAAACCCTGCTATGGACGGCTTAAAAAAATCACTACAGCTACAGTGTTTTAGAATGGCTGTGTAAGACGATTTGTACATTATGTTGTATAGAGACAGGTGGAGATACCATTCTAGAACTGTACCTGGGAATGAATGGTTCTACAGTGTCACAGGTACCTAGGTAACTGATATTTACCTTTACTTCCAAGGCTTTTCTTTCAAGTTGTGTCATCTTGTTCAGGTTTTTCCATTTCAATTCATGTAGAGCACATTCAAGTTTTGTACTTGTTTCAGTGCACTGAAAAATGCATGCAGAAGTGTTCAGAACAAATTTAATTTTACAATACGACTATTAGTACCTAACAGTATTTGCAAACCACGTCAATATTCCCTACATGAGGGTACAATCATCACTTGGTTGGCTAAGATGTCTGGAATAGCAGGAACAGACATCTCAACTGTGGTTAGCAGTTTAAAAATACAGAAGTTACAGGAATCGGAAAGGTTGGGAGATTCCCTAGATCAGGTTCAGCAGCTCCAGCAACCACTGGAATCTAGTATTAGGGAAAGGCTCAGCCTGAGGCGGAAAACGTCACACTGCAAACAAAAGCTTTAAATGGATGAGCTGCAGAGCAAAGGCCTGTGCCATACTCAGGATAAGCAGCAACAGGAAAAATTAGTGGAAGGAGGTTGCTGTTAAAAGAAATAGCCACACAGACAACAATAACTGCAGTGCTGGATCTGCAGGACCAATGGGAAACTGACTGACCGTGCACATTGCCAGCAAGAAATGGCTTGCTTGCAGAAGGAACTGGAGACTGTGCAACTGACCAACAGCACAGCTTAGGAGAGCGGTGCTGTGGGGAGCATTGGAAAGGCTGTGCTCATAAGATTAGAGGAAAAAGGCTAACCTCAAAATAAATCAGGAGAACTTTTCTAGATTTTCCTCTAGAGGTAATACTAATAGCCCAGAAAGAAAAGTGATGAAATCTTTCCTTTCAGGAGAAGTTCATCATAGATTCCTCTCCTGGAAAGAAGCAGTAGTTAAAGGAAAGATCAGAGCCATGTGTAACTCAACCCAGGTCTCCTGAAAACTTTTACCCTCCCAGAATTGTCACCCCTCTGTGCTGGGTCATCAACAACTTCATCGGCTTCCTGATGGGTCATATTTCTGCTCCTGGTCAAGGTGCTCTGCATGAGCTGCAATGAGTTTTTTAAAAGAGTGAATGGAGGCACCAGACTGGCCGTCCTGCTCTCTTTAAAATGAACACGGTTTTGTCAATTTCACTGATCACTCATTGGTCTGGCACTGGCTATTCAAAAGTCAGAGCAAGTTCCCCTCCCTGCCCCCCTTCTTTTTTCTGGTTTTGGATTCAAGGGTTTGCTCCTTGTTCTCCTTTGGATATTCACCAAGGAGTTTGGTTTCACTTGTGATGTTATTCTTTATTGGATTATTCAGATACTTTCAGGGACCTGCTTCTATTACCTGAGCCAAACACTAAGAGATGGGGCCCTTACACCCGGGGCGCTGGGGCTATGGGTGGGCCAGGCAGCCTGTGCCAGTCCACCAGCCAAGCCATGCAGTTTCACATTGGAGGGATGGGGGGGAAGGTGGGAAGGCTGCAGTGATTTCAGGCCAGTTGACCCAGCCAGGCAGGCAGTTTCACACTGGGGAAAGGAGGAGAACCTGGGAGGAGATGGGGACAGACTGTAGCATGGAGGTGGCAGCTGAACAGTTTCATGCCTGTGGAGTTTCTTGCTACCCTGAATAAACTGCATCACCCCCTCCCCCTGGAGATATACATTTCTTCTTAGTCCTAGGGATGTCTGTTGCATGGGTGTACAGGGCTGTGCCGGAGTCAGTTGACTGGGCAAGGGGACTGTGTGCAGACTGGGAAATGGCAGGGGACACCAGCTACCTTCCTCCCACTACTTGTAGTAGACAAGTGAAACGAAGAATGTTTCCTGGTGTGGTCCTTTTACACGATACATTTACATTTCACATAACATCGTCAGAGAATGATACAGACATTGACTAATGCTGCTGCAGAGTTGGCATTGCCATTTGTCATGGCAAAGAATTGTATAGAAATTGACTAATGCTTGGGTGTGTGAGCTAGCCTAGAGTTCTGCATACGCCCCGATTTTACTGCTGCATTTGGTAAAAGAATGGCTCCTGGTTCAAAATCTGCCCTGTCCTCAAGCAAATGGGCCAAGTACAGACAGAGACTGCAAGCAACAGCAGGAAGAATGATCTGAACCCATGGATTATGCCTATTGTAGGGGATGTCAATCTGACTGGCTGCGAACCTGCACTTTGTGCGCACCACGGGAGTCTTGTGCAGCATAGGAAGACAGAAGAGCACTAGAAAATGCTGTTCCATTCTCCTCAAAACATTTGACTGATTTGGGGTTAAGGTTTCCCAGCAGATCTACTTCTGTTTCAGGGCGACAGACAGAACCGAGAGCTGTTTGCTTTCCAGTATGGCATGCAGCCGTGGACATTTAAGGACATGTGGAAAGTATCAGAATTGGAACAGATGGCTTTGTTAGTTACAGTGGGAAGAAACAATTGTGTACACTACATTTCAGAAGAATACACATCCTGTCCCGTCGAAATGTTTGCTACGCCATGCAGTGAGTGAGGCCCTGGATAGGTTGCCCAGACACTAAGAACTTGATCTGAGTTCTACAAGTGGTTTTCCCACTGCACTATCTGGCAACATAAATACACTAAAACTATACAGATCAACTGCAAAGTGCAGTCTCTGAAACATATACAGGCTTCCAACACCAAGAGACTATTTTACTACTGTTTCCTTCCCTCCTTGAAGGGATGGAATGAAACTGCATTTTCAATTGTGCAAAGAGGATGAGTGTTGCTCCAATGCAGACCTTTCCTATAGGTACAGTGAGAAGAACAAAGTTTAGCTGGAATTTGTGGCATTGGTCATTCAACAATTCCACCAACTGAGACTTGGTCTATACTGCCAGTGAAATTCAGCGGCAGTCGACGGGAGATACGCAAGCTATGTATCTCCCATCGACTTCCTAGCTTCTACCTACCACAGCATCCCCACTACGCTGCACCGATGGGAAATGCCTTCTCGTCAACACAGCGTTACTCTTTTTGTGGGGGTGGATTAACTGCATCAACTCCTGGATCGATCAAGCGGGTCTCCACTGCTGCTCAATCGATCCCACAGAATCGATCCGGCGGTGCCGGCAGTGCTGCTGTCTATATAGACATCCCCTGAGTCAGTTATTCTAAATTGATACAGAAAACCCCATTCCAGTGTTTTTGTGCTCTTCAGGTCATTGGTTGCTAGCGTTCTGAAGCCGACTTGCAGCCCGTATCTGAAGGAAGACTGCTCGGATCAATTTGGATGACAGAAACCGCCAACCACTTTCTGGTTTAGACTTTGGTGCAAGTGTCCACATCATGGTGCAAGAAGCACAACTACAGGATCACGAGTGCCCTCAGCATCAGTCAGGGGCACAGAATGTCTCCTGTGAGCCACCAAACAGGTTCAAAGGAGGCTGCCGGACAACACTGCAGAATGGAGCTCAGTGTCCACATTCAGGTTCTGGGATTCTATCCCGTGGAAAGCCCCCCATTGCCCTCACCACCACTGCTCAAATTATTCAAGGGCAACGTGAGTGAACTGGATGTTCAATACAAAAGTCTGTTAACTACGGCAAAACACGAGAGGACAAAAGTGCCCTGCAGTTCTGGGTAGAGGTGAACGAACACTGAGGCAAGCAGCAAGAACTGCTTTAGGGAAATCAGTTCTGTCTTCATTAGCAGTGTCACTAACAATGCAGATGAGGAGAGGATTTTCTCAGATGAGCATTATAACAATCTAAGCTAGGAAAGTCAGTCAGACAAAAGACACTGACTAGTGCGTTACACAGACTGACTAGTGCATTACATGTTACACTGACCGACTAGTGCATTACACTGACTGACTAGTGCGTTACATGTTACACTGACTGACTAGTGCTTTACACTGACCGACTAGTGCGTTACGTGTTACACTGACTGACTAGTGCGTTACACTGACCGACTAGTGCGTTACGTGTTACACTGACTGACTAGTGCGTTACACGTTACACTGACTGACCAGTGCGTTACACATCTACTACAGACTGAGCAGACTAGATACGTGCTCTGTTTTTATGAAATACATGAAAGAAAAGAGCCAAAAACACCCCCTCCCCCTTCCTACCTACATCACCAACCAGCCAGGAGTACTGATGCGCATCAGCAGAACCTTGCTCCTCACCCTCATGCTAGTCACCTGGCCAGTGACTACCACGAGCACCAAGAGGCTGGTAACTATAACATCTGTGAGACCCCTATGTATGTTTGTCTGTCTCCCTGTCTGTGTATGAGTGCGAATGAAGGTACCAGTTGACACATGTGTCAATGCAGTATACTGTATTAACTAGTCTCTGTATTTGCAATCACTAAGTAAAGCACAGTATTGATATTGTTACAGTGTTGATCCTGTTGTCCTGGTATTTGCACTATTGATACTATTTACCAAATTTCTGTCTTCACAATAAACGTGGCTTGTTGCCTTATCCCCTGAAAAAGGTCCTGTGATATTTATTATTTGGATACATTTGCTATCCAATGGAAACAAATTTTAGCCAGTGCTTTGAACTGCTCCTTGGATCTGTGTTTAAGATTAATCCAGCTGACAATCCTATGGAGAATGCATGGGACCCCTCAACAACTGTTCAAAACTGATGGTGCTAAATCAGACAAATCTCGGGGCTGTGACTGAGCAGATGCTATCTTAACTCACAGACTCTGGGCCTGCTCCGACACCCGCAGAACTGAACTGCAGAGTTAATTCTTTTCCTATCGAATAAAATTGAGTAATAAGACAAACAGATAATTTAAAACCTAATGGATGTTAACTGGAAGCTGAATAAACCTGAAACATTTTAGTTATGCTGTGAACCAATAATTGTTAAAAGACAAGTCCTACGAAAGGAAATCCAGAAAGTGACCAGCAGTGGCGGACTGGAGCACAGACATTGGAAGCTTGGCGACCGTGGAAAGAATTGAAAACCATCCCAGAAACACCCCAGAAAAATGCTCAGAGCTCTGGGATGTTTTCCTGGCAGTATCTCAATGATCCTATTTAATATATGGAGGCCCCCTTGCCTCCCCCTGCTCTACACCCACTTCCTTCCTGCCCCGTCTGTATCTCCTTCCTCTGAACTTTCCCTCCATTTGTTATTTTAATTTAATTTTTCTTTAACTAGTTGGATTTTTTGAAGCAAATTTGTTTTTTCGAAATTGTGTAATACAAATAATTGATTTATATTTTACCCATCATGTTATAGATCTCTTTCAAATGTATCTAAGATTAGCTAGCAAATGGCTGATACATTGTGAGCTGTTAATGTGCTATGAGAAGTTTAGGTGCCATTGGTTATGTCTGTTTGTTCTGTGTGTGTTTGTAGCTATTTCAAAATGTAATAAAAACATAATATGAAAAACCAAAGCCAGACCCAACAACGGCCCTGGCCCTGGCTCTGGCTGTCTCCCCTGCCCCGGGGCTGTGACGCTGGCGGTGACTAGCTGCAGCTCAGCCCGGGCCCGCTGGGAACAGCAGGAAGGGAAACGCCCCAGCCAGCGCCAGCCAAACCGGCTTCTCTGAGCTCAGGGAAGGGAAAGTGAAACTAACCCGCAGCGGATGTTTCCCAGCCCGGGCGGAGGAGCCATGGCTGCTGCTGGGGAGCTGGCCGGGAGCTTCCAGGACGAAGTGACTTGCTCCATCTGCCTGGAGTATTTCACAGAGCCGGTGTCTATCGAGTGTGGACACAACTTCTGCCGAGCCTGCATCAGCCGGTGCTGGGGGGAGTCGGAGCCAAACTTCCCCTGCCCCCAGTGCCGAGAACCCGCCCAGCAGAGACACCTGCGGCCCAACAGGCAGCTGGGCAACGTGGTGCAGTTAGTGAAACGCCTGAGGCTGCAGGCGGTGCCGGAGCCCGAGGGGGGCAGAGTGTGTGAGAGACACCAGGAGGCTCTGAAACTCTTCTGTCAGGAGGATCAAGCCCCCATCTGCGTGGTGTGTGACCGATCCCGGGCTCACCGCGCTCACACTGTGGTGCCCATCGAGGAGGCTGCCCAGGACTACAGGGTAGGGCGCAGTTATCGCTATGGCTGGGAGTTACAGGCCCAGCCTCTGCACTCACAGAGCCCCTGGCCTGGGTCTGACCAGCCCCGGATTGGAACCTGGGAAGTGCCCAATCCCGGGACCAAAGAAGGTTCCTGGGGCTGATGGTGCTGGGGAGGAGCCGGGCCGGGCCCAGCAGCTCTGCCCGGGGAGTTCCCTTGGAGCTGGGGTCAGTCACTTTTCAGTGGGCTGGAGAAGGGGACGTGGTTCCCCAGCCTCTGCTCAGTGACGATCGCAGGGCACAAAGCAAGGACCCGAACCAGCCCCCAGAGCCCTTGTCTGTGTTCGCAGGAGCAAATCCTGAGCCGCCTGCAGCATCTGAGGGAGGAGAGAGAAGAGCTGCAGGGCCTGAAATCCGACTGGGACAAGCAGAGCGAGAGGCTCCTGGTAGGTGCCCTGCCCCGCCCAGCAGGTTTGCCCAGGGGCACCAGCGACAGCAGCAGGGGGAGTCTCTGCCCTGTTTGGTGTCTGTAATTCAGGAGGGTGAAGGATTTCCAGGGTCGATGCAGTGAGGGAGTTTAGGGCATTTTAAACAGCGCGGGGCAGACTCTGCTCTCAGGTACCTGGTGTAAATCAGGAGTGACCCCACTGAAGTCAGTGGGGTTAGACTCAGATGCTCCGTGACCCTGGTGTTAATTCCCACTGAAGTCAGGGGGTCACACAGGGCAGCTGGGAGCAGCCTCTGGCTCTGCCTCTGTAGCACTGGGGTGAGAGGAGACTAGAACTGCTGAATGTGCACAGGTATCGCAGGGGGTCAGGGTGAAGCTGGGGGAGACATTTGCTGATCCCAGGGTTTGAGTGTCAGACATTTCCAGTGATGCCATCGGGTGGTTTGGGCAGCAGCGTTTGCCAAGGCCTGGTCTACACTGAAATCTGTCGCTGGTACCGTGATGGGGTTTGGGGGGATGATTTTTTGGTGACATTTTTTACACCTGGCCAGAGCCCTGGTGTAGACACAGTTCTACTGGCAGAGAAGTGACATGAAACGCTCTGTGCAGCCTGGAGAAGGCTTTGTGCCATTTCCCATGATCCCCCACTCTGCCCGTGTCCCTGCCCTGTCCCTGCCCCTCTCTGTGCCCCCCAGAGGCAGACAGAAGTGGAGAGGCAGCTGGTGGTGTCCGAGGTTGAGCAGCTGCGCCAGTTCCTGGCTGAACAAGAGCGCCTCCTGCTGGCACGGCTGGGGGAGCTGGACGAGGAAATTGGGAGCAGGAGGGAGGAAAACGCCATCCAGCTGTGCGAGGAGATTTCCCGGCTCAGCGCCCTGATCACGGAGCTGGAGGGGAAGTGTCAGCAGCCGGCGCCTGAACTGCTGCAGGTGAGACCGTGTCAGACGCGCCCAGAGCCCAGTGCAGGGAGGGGACGGCCCCTGAGTCACTTGGGGCTCACAGGGTAACTCAGTGCAGAGAGCGCGGCCTGGGGAGTCTGCAGGGCCAGGGGCCCCAGGGAAGCAGAGGTACAGGAATTTGGGCATCAGGGAGGCTGGTGAAAGGCTGTTCCAGCCCCAGGGCTCAGTGCAGAGGCCCGGCCGTCCCTGCAGAGCAGCTGTTGGAAAAGGGGCTCTGCTCGCACTAGTACAGCCCTTTATTGCCTCCACCCCACTGGGGAGCAGCCTGTGGGGCTGGGGCTGTGGGAGCAGAGTGACCCGTCTGGGGCAGTGGCTGGGCTGGGCCATGCGCACTGACTCTCTGCTCTGTCTCTCATTCCCCTCTAGGGTGTTCGAAGCGCCATGAGCAGGTATGTCGGGTTCATCTGCCCCTCACGCCCCATCGTGCTGGGAAGAGGCTCAGAGACCCGGTTACAGACCCAGCGCCCCGACCACGGGATGCTTTCATCCTCTGGATCCAGCCCCCCTCCGTCCCCATCACCCTGGGGCAGCTGGAGCTGTGGCTGTGAGACGCATCCTGGGGAGGGGATCGCCTGACAGCTCTGGACTGGAGAACCCTCCCTGGAGCCGGGCTGGCTCGGGATAGTTTCTGGGGCTCTGGCCTGTCATCCTGATGGCCCAGCTGGGACCTGGCCCAAGCTCTGTCACGGCCCAAAGCCTGTCCCGTGTGAGGGGGGCCCAGAGGCTTGTGGGGAAAGCTCACACCTCAGAGGGCCCTTTCCACGTCCCAGAACCCCCCACCTCATGGGGAGCGACCAGGCCCCTTGGAGGCTGGGAGGAGACGCTGAGGAGTGGCTGGGCCTGGAGAATGGGCCCCTCTCTCAGCCCTGGCAGTGGCCCCTCCAGGTCCTGGCGGGGAACGTGGGCCAGGCCGGATGTGAGGGGAGCTGGGGCTGGCGCTGCCCAGGCTGTGTTTTCTCTCTGGACGGAGAGAGGCTGCCAGTCCCCAGGCTGGGCCCCGGCAGATTGTGCAGGCACTAAATTCCCTGGGCAGCAGAGGTCACGGCCCTGTTAGCACTGCCTGTGGCCCCAGCTCCCACCCGCTCCCCTTTCTGGCTTTGGGGGGGGACTTAGGACTCAGGAGGGAGAGAAATAAACACACTCGTGTCTCTGCAGGGGCGAGAAGGCGACATCTCCACATCCGGTGCCTAAATCCCCTGAACTGGAAAAGAGAATCCGGGATTTCACTCGAAAGAACAATCTCCAGGGGGCTGTGACGGGATTCCTGGGTAAGGGACGCTCCGAGGGTTTCTCTCTTACAGTGTCCGGGCAGGGACAGGTGGGGGACTCCCACGGGGAAGCTGCGGAGCTGAGACTGCAGGAGAGGAGGCCCCCTTTGGTTGGGTTGTTGTCAGTCTCTGAGTGTTTATACCGAGCGGGGCAGATCATTCGCAGTCACTGCCGCTCTGACCTGGCCAGCTGAGCTCAGGGGCTGACTCTCCTGCAGCTGCTGCTGTTCAGAATTTCTGGGTGTTTCTCTCCGGCTCCGATTTGCTGCTCACTGCTCTAGATCTGCAGTTCAGCCAGCTGAGGGTGAACATGGAGCTGCCACGAGGATCCACAGGGCGAGAATCTGGTCTGTGGGTCCGTGGGCAATTGCTGCATCCACAGCCGCAGCCAGCACTGCTGGTGGGGCAGCCATTGATGGGCTGTGAGCTTGTGGGGCCAAGCACCCCTGGATGTCCTGGGTCCTGCCCAAAGGCCCTGGCTGGCAGGGCCACCCACCCTTGGCCCAGACAAGCTATTTAAGGCCTAGGGGCAACTTCTGGAGGCTGCCTTGGTACAAATGTAATTCCCTGACCTGCTGCTGGGTTAGACCCTCCCTTGTTCTTGCTTCTTTGCCTTGTTCCCGCCCTGTCCCAGCCTCGCTTCTGCCTTGGACCCAGCCCTGCTCCTGCCTTCCTTGACCCAGATAACCGAGTTCTAACTCTCAGCTCCCATTCCTGGCTCTGGCTCTGGTTTGATCCTCTGCTCGGGCATTCGGCTTCTGGCTCCGGTTCTGGCCCTTGGTTCCATTTCTCAGCACCTGACGCCTGCTCTGATCGCTGTGCTTGGCTGCCCGTGTCCTGGCTCCTGACAGCCACGCTGCTGGGCTGTGATTGTCTCTGTCTGGAGAAGGGGAGCAGGGGGTTGGCGGATTTCTGAGCTCCAGGGAAGCTGTTCTGAGCAGAAAGGCAGCTTTCCCATAAAGACATGGATGGCTGAGAACAGGAGCTTGGTGTTAAAGTGCCTTCCCCGCTGCAGCTATCCCTGCGGCAGCGCCCTCCTGCTGGGAAACGGGAGAGTCTCCCTCCAATGTGCCTACGTGGGCAGAGGGACAAGCGGGATATTTCTTGGGAACGTTGGTAGCTGGTCAGCGTGAGACACGTTACCACAGACAGACTCAGGCCAGGTTGTCAGCTCCCTGGTGTCAGTGGAGCTTTGCTGATTTACACCAGCTGAGCATCTGGCCCTAGTGTTGTGAGCACCTTAGGGCAGATTTTCAGAGGTATTTAGGGGTGTGGTGGGATTTTCAAACACCCCAGAGCAGGCTAAGCACCTATCTCCCATTGATTTCAGTAGGAGTGAAGTGTCTGAGCTGCTTCAGCACTTGGACAAATCTCCCGAGGTGTCTGTCTGCATCTTTAGGTGCCTAAATCCCAGTGAAAAGCTGCTTCTTGGGCCTTAGGCCTGGTCAGCTCCAGAAAATCAGATCGGCAGAACTGTCTGTCAGAGGCATGAAAAATGCACACCCCTAAGTGGTGTAGTTAAGCCAACTAAAACCCCGCCTCTCAGGGACGTGGGTAACTGCACCGATGGGAGAACCCCTCCGTCGGCATAGGGAGCGTTTACACTGAAGTGCAACACTGGGGCATCTGCAGCAGTGCCACTGTAGCGGTTTCAGTGTAGACAAGCCCTTAGCGCCTCTTCTCTCACTGACATCGTATCATCTGGAAGCTGTGATCGAATTCTTCTTAGCATTGGTGATACAGGGATTGTGACTAATTATTTATTTTTATTTTTCTCTTTCCTTGCAGAGGGGCTGGCTGCAGAGAGAGGTGAGAATCCTGAGTAGCTGTTCCAGGACAGTGTTACCCACACACTAGAGCACCCCCACACTTTCCAGGTCCGTAGGGCTCCAGGGAAAGGCATCTACCCTTACCCAATTCACACTCTAGAGCTCAGGGTCACCCATTCCCAGGCCATAGGGCTCTGGGTGCTGTTGTCAGTTGGCTGCGTGTGTGTGTGCTCTCTGTGTGTTTGCTGTCCCAGCTCAGCGCAGAAGACCAAGATTCCATCCCACAATTGAATAACTCGACACAGCCAGAGATCTGCTGAGCAACGAAGGCACCCGGCCATGTATATTGTCAAATGAGCACAGCAGAAAGTGTCCTATATGTGCTACAAGTACACTTAATATCGTGTGTCTCTGACAATGGACCAGCTCAGTGAACGGCGGGACTTTCCGTTCCCCACTCGACCAGACAAAGATGTTTCCTCTGAAACCCCCTTTTGTACATTGATACACACAAATGACGTATTGCCCTTCTGACGTGTAGTTACCATCCCCTAACGTGGCAAGGTACCGCCCCCTGATGTGGTGTGATAGCATCTATTACCTTGTACCGGATGGTTCGGTCAAAACATCTTTATTAATCATCTTAACAAGACATTTCTATCCATTCTAGTGTCATTTGAGGAGGTCGGTGCACCTCATTATCTCTGGGGTATTAGGGTGTCCTGGGACCTTTCTGGAATGTTCTTATACTCAGTAATCCTTGGAATGTGTGTTTGTTTCTACCAGCTCTGTTCTTGCCAGTTACTGTGGCCTGCCAGCATTCACAGCCTGACTTCTGCTAGGTTTGCTTTATAACAGACGTGACCGTTACTTTAGCTCAGGCCTCATGTCTGGCCTGTTATGCTAGGCCTCATGTTTCAGGTTTTTCCTTTCTACTACAGGTGTAACCTGGTTAATTGAAGTGCCCACCCTTTCCCAATCCGTAGGGCTCTGGGAATAGTTTTCTGTGGGTTTGTGGGATCATTTACCAGTGAAGGAGCCCTACACAGTAATATCCTTATTCTCTATTTATTAACAATGACCAGACATAGTACCCAAGCTAAGCATACAGGGCTATGGTCACCAGTTCTGATCCAGCAAGGGGGCCAGGCAAGGTCAGTCTGGTCTGGATTCTGGTTGCTGCACGTCAGGGTTGTGGAGAGGATTCTAGCAGCTCTGATCTTTTCTTTATCTAGCTGATCTCCCACTTGGACCCCAGTTTTAATAGTGAAACTTGAGTCCTCTTTAGCTACACCTTAACCAATCATATTACAAAATAATTCTTTGACCAATCACACCCGACCAACTTAATTAACCACACTTAGTTCTCTTAGTTATGCAACAGCTAGAAACAATCAAAGAACCAAACAGAAATCATTCACATACACCATTGAGAAGTGGGTCGCATACAGACAAAACAATAAGAAGTGTAGAGTTTACAGCCACAACTGTTGATAAGTGATTCCTTGCCAGACAGATGCTATCAAACAACGTTTTCTTTAAGCATCTTAAGATCTGTTTCTTTATCTGGTGGTGGTAGGTACCATTAGGACAGTAGCACCTTCTTAACAGCCTGATACCACATTGTCTGGATGTAATGTCAGGAGGGTGAAGATGTGACTGCATGCTGCTTAGCCTATGGCTGCTGTCTCTCCTGCTATGGCTGTTACTGCTTAGCCAAAAAACAAGGCCTCAGACCTTACAGCAGGGCACAGCAGCTGCTGGGAGCCTGTTCCCCTGTATGGAGCAGCCCCTGGGCTGGGCGGGTGTGCAGTGATCTACACAGGAGAGAAACCCAGCAGGTGAACGTGGGACAAGAACATGGGCCAGAAAAGACAAAACAGAGTCAGAACCTGTCCAGCCCTGGGCTGTTGTGAGACGGTGCAGAGCTGGGTGTGGTGGGAACAGGCCCATGTACCTGGCTAGAGCGGCTGCTGCACCATCAGGGCTGTTTGCGTCAGGACAGCAGGGTCTGCACCGGACCCCGTTCCAGCTGCCCCTGCGGTGTGAATTCTCACCTCTCTCTCTCTGCTGGTTTGTTCCAGGACTCAGAAGAGCCCAAGAATTTGCAGGTAACCGAGGCCAAACCTGTGTCAGTGACTCCAGCTCCTCTCCTGGCAGAGATTCTCCCCTCTCCTGCAGCTGCTCCTGGCACCAGCGCCCCGTAGTGCCCGAAACCTGGGCTCCCTCCCTGTGACCGGCCAGAGTCAGCACATCCCGGCTCCCCTCCCACCGGCCCCGGCACAGCTGGGCTCCGGCCAGTTCTGACCCCGGCCATGAGCCTGTTGGGATCCTGAGCTCATCTTCCCGGTGCCTCATCCTAAGGAATCACTGACCCCTGGGGAGCATCCTGTCCCCTCCCCCTGTCACCCTGTCCTGGGCAGGGCACCCCA
>ML681287.1:34160-49651 GCA_007922225.1 Emydura subglobosa
ACCCCTCCCCCAGCACAAGCCCCTTCCTTCTCCACCCCCAACTCCTGCCCGTCCCCTCGCCCCCCTCTGCCTCCCTGGCTCCTGCACCCTCACTCCCTCCAGTCTCCTGGGGCCAGCCCCTCCCTTTGCTCCTCCTCTGCCCCCTGAGGCCCTTCTTTACCCTCACCCCCATCTCTTGCCCTCCTGCAAGCCCTTTCCCTCACCCCTACTTGGGCCCCCTGGCACCCAGCCCTCCCCCACTCCCTTTACCCTCTGGGTCGCACCTCTTATCCTCCCTCTGCCCTCCTGGTGCCCACCCCTCCCTTTGCTCCCCACTGCCCCCTAGGGCTTGTCCTTCCCACCCGTCTCTTCTGAGCCCCCTGTGCTTATCTGCTTCCTCACCCCCCATTTCTCCCTGGCTCCTGCCCCTCCCCTTTGTGCCCTCCTTGCATCCACCCCTCCACTAGCCCCCCTCAGCCCTCCTGGTGCCTGCCCTTCCTCACTCCCCCCTGTCCATGGCACCCACCTCTATCACCCTCCTCCCCTCCCTCCTGACGTCTGCCCTTCTCTCATTCCCCTGTTGCCCCCTGGGGTCTGCCCCTTCCCTCCCCCCATCTCCCTGTTAGTGCCCACCACACCCCTCACCCACCCATTCCCCTCTGGTGCCTGCCCCACCCCTCACCCGCTTTGTCCCCTTGTCACCTGCACCTTCCCCACCCCATCCTTTGCCCACCTGGTGCCCCCCACTCCCCTGGTGACCCCTCTGCCACTGGGGGCTTCCCCTTCCCCCGCTCCCTCTAGTCCTCTAGGACCAGCCCCCCATTTCACTCCCCCTCTGCCTCCCTGGGGCTCCTCTTCCCCCCAGCCTTCAGACACCTGCCGCTCCCATCACCCCACTCTGCCCCCTGGCAACTGCCGCAGCCCTCGCTCTGCCCTCCGGTGACCACCTCTGCCCTAGACACCCCTACTGCCCCCGGCTTGTACCTCACTCTGCCCTGCCCCCGCTGACACCGTCCCACCCCACCCCTCCCCCACTCCTGCTCTCCTGCCCCTCAAGTTTGCTCCCATGGGCAGACGGGCCCTGACTCACCTTAACAGGCAACACCCCCCCTCTCCCCCCCAGCGATTAACAGGGATGCAGGTTAATTTCCCTTTGATCCCGTGACCAGCCCCTGCCCCGGCCCTGACTCTGTGACTCTCTCCCCAGTGGACGTGACTCTGGATCCAGACACGGCAAATCCCAAACTCGTCCTGTCTGAGGATGGGAAACGTGTGAGACGCGGAGACACACGCCAGGATCTGCCCGACAATCCTGAGAGATTTGATACTCCCATTGTGCTGGGCGCTGAGGGGTTCCCGGGCGGGAGGCGTTACTGGGAGGTGGAGGTGGGAGACAAGCCTGAGTGGGCTCTGGGGGTTTGTAGGGAATCTGTGAGCAGGAAGGGGTGGGTCACACCCACACCTAGGAATGGATACTGGGCCCTGTTGCTGAGGGATGGGGAATACATGGCCCTCACCTGCCCCCTAACCCCTCTCCCCGTGAGTGTCAGGCCCAGCCGGGTGGGGATTTTCCTGGACTATGAGGCGGGCGAGGTCTCATTTTACAATGTCACTGACAGGTCCCGGCTCTGCACTGTCACTGACACCTTCTCCGGGACACTTCGCCCTTATTTCTATCCTGGTCCCAGTGCTGGGGGTAAAAACGCGGCTCCCCTGATCATCTGCCCGGTCCCAGCCCAGGCCGGAGGGAATCTCTGTCCCTGACAGCGACACCCGCGGCAGAGACTGTCCCCTCCCAGCGCTGAGTTGCCCCCAGGCCTGTGCCCAGGGGAAGGTCTGAAGGGCATCACCCGCCTGCCCTCCACCCGCCCCTCAGTTCCCAGCACCAGGCCTGTGAGCTGGGGGAGGGGAGAGGGGCAGAAAAGGGGGGTGAGGGGAACTGGCTGCTGGGCTGTGGGGCAGGGGAGGGAGTGTGGGTTGGGTGGGGGCAATGTCAGGGGTGGAGGCTGAGGGTGGAGGTGGGGAGGGGGCTGCAGCAGCAGGAAGGGAAGAGCCCAGCTGAGATAAGGAAGACTCTGGGGGATGTAACGAGGGGGGAGCCTCTCACAGAAATGACGATTGTGGGGGAGCCCAGTGAGTGCGATGGTCCCGGCATTTCCTGCCCTGGGGCAGTCTCTGCTCATGACGGGGCTGAAACGGCCCCAGGGGACAGCGCGGGGGCAGAGGTGAGAGCACCGGGGCCCTGCTGTATGGGCCGCTTTGCGCTGCAGCCTCAGCCTGTGGGGGGAGCTGGGGGAGGGGATTCGGTAGCTGGGCCAGGGGGAGGTGGGTGAGAGCCCAGCCCAGGGCTGTGTGAGGAGGGGCCAGGCTGGGTGAATGGGACCTGCTCACAGGAAGGGGCCCAGGCAGCTTTTCCCACCTCCCCATGTGTTTGCCCCACCCCGGTGCAGTGCGAGAAACGGCTCCTGGCACAGGGTGATACTGGTAGGAAATACGGACAGACAGCTCCTGTCTTCTGCTGCCCCATCACATGTTGCTGCCCCTGTAATTTCTCCCCGTCCCCTGGTCCAGGGGTAGCAGACGGTGACGGACGGGGATCAGTCACTCCTGTCAGAATTTCTACCCTGTGAAATCTCAATGTAAAATATGGAAAGAAAAAAGTGAGCTTGTTCTCATTGATAAAATATTATTACTGTAACAAGGTGTCAATACGTTAATTTACATTTCAACAACACGCTTCTAACTAGATTGTTAGCAATGGAATTAACATTTATTTTGTCTTCGCTCACATGCCTTCCTCTTTGCAGCCGCTCACCTGGCAAAGGCTAAAGTCCTGGCCTCTGCCTGCCTGCTGGGAACAAAGCAGGGACTACAGCCAGTGACCCCCAGACCTGGCCCCGTTGGCTCCAAGGGGCAGCTCGTGGGTCATGGAGGGCAGCATCTGGCCTGTAGCGTGTGACGCTGAGTCTGCATCAGTTAGATACACAAACCTCCTGCCCCGAAATGAACGTGCAGGGGGATGGGATCGTCCCACTGAGATTCTCTCTCCTGTTCCTTGTGTCTGTTCCCAAAGGGACACGCAGAGAGAAGGAGATGGTGGAGTGTGAGTTTCAGAGAGTGCAGCGGGCTCCCAGGTGGGGATTAGCAGAGGAGTAGCTGCTCCTGCAGGGAGGAGGAGGAGAAGGAGACTCTGGAGAGACTCTGGGACACGTAGCCAAACTCTCCCAGCAAAGCTCCTCCCGGCCGTGGCTGGGCACAGAGACAGAGGAGAAGTGTCAGCTGGGCTGCTGCAGGTGAAACAGCATAAAAAATCCCCCCATCCCCTCACATTATGTATTGGATTAAAATGAACTCACCTCCTTGTGAGGGGCCCTGGCGCTGCAGGGAGGTGATAAGTTTATTTGCTTAATGTAGGAGGGCTATATAATGACTCACATTCATGGTATTCCAACATGGAGGAAAATTGCTAAGAATGGTCCATTAGTGAAATAATTCCTTACAGAAACGTGGAGTTGGAAAAATAATCACTGATCAGACCTGAAAAATAGTTCACTGCATAACATGACAAAAAGCACAAACAACGGCTCATTTAAAGAACACAGTCATTGTTCTCCTACACTGGAATAGTGATAATTTCACCAGGACATACACCAGACATTAAGATTAAGCTAACACCAGTGTTTCTTTTGCTTTTCCTTTTTTTACAAACAAAATCATATATAATTGCATGTCACTATAGCAACACCCATAACAGATCAGTTTGTTACATTCAATTTGGTAGAGCAAACTTTACCCCCAAAAGGAAAAAATAAATTAAAAAACTTTAAAAAAATTGTGCAGACTAGTTTGTCACAGGAATACATCACAGCTACAGTATAAGTTAATACATTTCAAGCTACTGTATTGAAATAGGACACTAGCATGCACAATATTGTATCAGTAGAGTAATGGAGCAGTAATCATTTCACTGGAGAGACAGTGTCATAGGCAAGTGCATTTCTTAAAAAAAAGAAAGGAACCATTCAAGCTGCTTAAAAAGTCAAGTCCCCATCCCCACTCCATTTTTTAGCCCCCTTGTGCGATCTTTCCTGCATAATTTTCTAAAGCAGCCACAGCAAAAGCTGAAATAAAAATTAGGTTTTGTAATTCTAGTAAATCACTTCCAGATGATACAGCTAGGGACAACACTGCTCACTGGACAGGAAGTTAAATGAAGTAAAGTTAAGAAGCCTAAATAAATCTTCCAGTCCATGGCATTGACTGTAGGATTCTGTCAGTTACCTGAGCTGCAAGCCTCTTCCTATTGATCTTTCCAGTAGGGTTCGTTAATCAGGCTATTTCGTTTGAAGTTTGCAGAGGTGGGCTTCATTTGAAGTCACTCAGTGCAAACTCTGTGATGTTGCAAATATATGTGCACATGGTCATTTCTAGTAAGCCTATCTTTGCATGATTTGCATGATTGCCATTTTAAATTCCATTCAAAAGCCCCCCAAAAACAGTTTATTCCTCCTGCCTTGTACTGTTCAGCTGACAAGTGTGTGTCTGTCACAGGGCCACATGTGCTGCTGTGTATAGTTAGTAAAAGGGTCGCCTGGCCCCACTGCACCCCTGAGATTCCTTCAGGCTGTAACTTGAATGTAAAGCACAAAAGATGCAAAACCCACAGTTTCTGGGCTCTGAGCCAGCCGGCTGGATTCATACAAACCACGTGAGTTCCCCTCGCACCGTCCCCAGCTCCTTCCAGAACAGGGAAGCGAGGAAATGCTGCAGCATCACTGCCACTTGGACAAATGTCCTGAGCCAGAGACTTCCTTGCAAACGTCCCTCGGCCCAGCAGCCCTGAGCCCTCCTCCCTCTCCTCAGCGCCCCCTTCTACTACCCCTCCCCCAGCACCCACACCTGTGCCCCCCAGCACCTCTTGCCACTGCCCCTCTCCCAGGAGCCCCTGCCACTACCCCTCCCCCAGGAGCCCCTGTCCCCTCCCCCCAACACTCCTCACTGCCCCTCCCCCGGCGGGTGCAGGGGAGTGAAAACTTTGTGGTGCTTTTTGCTGCTGCTGCTGTATTTTCTCAGCTGCAGAAAGCTGTGTTCGCTGGTGCTGCGCAGAGGGGAATTATTGGGCACATAGTGATCCGTGGAGAGCAGGCAGAGCAGGCTCCAGGGCTGGCAGTGACACCCCCTGCGCTGGCAGCCACATCAAACCGTCCCTGCCAGAGGACCAGGCCCGTCCCTGCAGCCCTGTGTCTGGGGTGTTTCCTTAAGAGGCGTTTCCTCTCTGCCACAGTCAGCCAGAGACACAGGAAACCGTTACTTTAGTTTAGTTCAGTACTTTCCTTTTCATTTTTGACGCGGGTGGAAGCGGCACGGGGGCTGGGAGCTGGGCCCGGTTAATGGAGTCACACGTAACAAGTAATGGTGAGGAGTCTGGTCTCACCCTGTGGCTTCGTGACTCCCTGGGAGGAACGGGTGCCGCAGCCTCGGTAAGTGAAATGGGGGCTGATGGCGCCAACTCTCCGTGGCGAAGGGGCCGGGGGTGCTAGAGACACTGAGGGCCCCGGGAAGAGACAGACACGGCTTCAAACAAAGCTTCTTTCCCGGATTCAGCGGGAGGGGAGCTCTGGGCTCTGGGTCCCCAGCTCCCCGGCTCTGGCTGAGGCGTCCGGACACGCAGCACTTGTCCTGCAGATGAGCTGCTGCTACCAACGGGCCTCACTGAAGGGATTGTCAGGGAGAACCTGGCACTTCCTGAGTCTGATATAAACCTGGCTGTGGAAACGTCCTGCAAAGTCAGAGATTTCCCTGTTCATTTGAACACAGACCGGGACGCTGGCACAGCGCTGGCCTCCCGCCCTTTCTTTCACTCCTCTGCTCTCTGCAGTGATGTTAGACGCTACTTGGCCAGCAATCACTGGGTGTAGTTTTCTTCTTGTGATGAGGATGTGAGGCGGGGGAGGGGTTTGTATTTCTTTGTGTTTCTTTCTCCCCCGTCATCACCTTTGTTGGTAAACCACTAACCTGAAGTTCAAGAACGAGGGGGTGAAAGACAAGAAGAGAAAAACCTTGGTCCAGTGAATCCTTCCCAGCCCCAACTGAGTCTGCAGGGCCAATGCTTCTTCCAGAGCAGGGGGTGCTTCATCTCCCCCCAGAGCTCTGGAGTCAAGGGTAGGCCGTGAATCTGCATCCTGGAGCCCTAGTCAGGCTCCCTTCCTAGCCAATGCTGGCATCTAAGTGGGCAACGTTAGCCCTGGCGGCTGTCCCAGTCTAGGGAAAGTCACAGGCACAGTCTGTTTCCTGGGAGGACGTTACACCACGGCACAGCCTGGCAGGGGTCGCACGCCTGGGTGCAGCATGAGCCCTGAGTGACTCTAAGGGCTGGTCTAAACCAGAAAGTTGGGTCAGCCCAGCTACATCGCTCAGGATGTGATTTAACTGACCTAAGCCCTAGGCCGGGTCTGCACTGCCGGCGGCCCTCGACTGCAGATACACAAGCACATACTGTAGCTTGCGTTTCTCCCCTTGACTTGCTTATGTTCCCTTACCGCAGCGTTTCTACGGTGCTGCGTCGACGGGAGACGCCCTCCAGTCAACGCAGCCTTACACTATTCAGGGGGGTGGATTTATTGCGTCAACCAGAAAGCACTTCCGGGATCGACTGAGCCGGTCTCCACTGTGTGTAATATACCGTGTGTAAGCCAGGTGTGCAAGCCACTGACAGTCCCTGGGCTGGACTCCCAATTATTCTGCTGCTGCTTTTAGCCATGTTCAGGCCTCTGCAGGAACTTAGCATAACTAGCAAACCGGGAGGGGGTGGGAGGTGAGATAGTGAACACGTGAAGTGGACTAGATCCTGCGTTCTCTCACTCTGAATATGCTGGGGCAGATATCTGTGAAAAACAGGACGTCTGGATATATTTTAGGGCTGCATCTATGGGGAAATTATTGCTAGACTTATAGCTTAAGGCAGCTAGTTTAAAAATATTTTCTTTTAGTGAAATGTCTGTAACTCCTGAGGGGTAGCCGTGTTAGTCTGTGTAAGCAAAAACAACGAGAGTCCTGTAGCACCTTAAAGACTAACACATTTCTGCGGGCATAAGCTTTCATGGGCTGCAACCCACTTGGTCAGATGCATAAAGTGGAAATCACAGATAGGAGGTATATATATATACATCCAAGGGTAAGACACATAGCAATGGGGAGGGAAAGTGCTAACAAAGTCAGTTCAGTGAGGGTAGATGAGGCTTATTTACAGCCGTTGATTGGAAGGTGAGAATGTGTGAACAGTGACAATGACTTCTTGTAATGAGAGAACCATGCCAAGTTCCTGTTCAGACCCAGTCTGATTGCATCAAGTTTGCAGATCAGTTCCAGCTCTGCAGTTTCTCGCTGAAGTCTGTTTTTGACGTTTTTTTGTTGAAGAATGGCAACTTTCAAGTCAGCTACAGAGTGTCCTGGGAGATTGAAGTGCTCTCCGACTGGCTTATGGAGGTCACCATTTTTTGTGTCTGATTTGTGTCCATTTATTCTTTTGCGTAGTGACAGTCCGGTGCATGGCAGAGGGGCATTGCTGGCACGTGATGGTGTATATCACATTAGTAGATGTGCAGGTGAATGAGCTCCTGATGGTGTGTGTGGCTGATGTGGTTAGGACCTGTGATGGTGTCACTAGAGTCGATGTGCGGGCAGAATTGGCAACAGGGTTTGTTGCAGGGATAGGTTCCTGGGTTAGTGTTCTTGTTGTGTGGTGTACCGTTGCTGGTGAGTATTTGCTTCAGGTTGGGGGCTGTCTGTAAGCAAGGATAGGTCTGCCTCCCACGACTTGAATGAGCAAGGGATCATCTGCTAGGACAGGTTGTAGATCCTTAATGATGTGTTGGAGAGATTTTAGCTGGGGGCTGTAGGTGATGGCCAGTGGTGTTCTGTTGTTTTCTTTGTTGGGTCTGTGCTGTAGTAGGTGACTTCTGGGTACCCGTCTGGCTCTGTCAATTTGTTTCTTCACCTCTCTAGGTGGGTCTTGTAGTTTTTAAGAATGTTTTATGGAGATCCTGCAGGTGTTTGTCTCTGTCTGAGGGATCAGAGCAAATCCGGTTGTATCTTAAGGCTTGGCTGTAGACAATGGATCGTGTAATGTCCAGGGTGAAAGCTGGAGGCATGAAGATATGTATTGCGGTCAGTTCGTCTTCGGTATAGGGTGGTAATAATGTGACCATCCTTTATTTGTATTGTAGTGTCCAAGAAGTGGACACTTGTTTGTTCGCTTCTCCCAGCCGAGCTCGCACTAGGGTGAATGTGCAGCCCGTGTGTATCACAACGTTCCACGCTGAGGGGATTTTGCATTTCTCCGAGATCTGTGAGAATTCAGCAGGTTTGTTGCATGCAGCCAGGCACCATCTTGGTTTTTTTGTCTCCCTGCCCCGCTGGGACCCTCTGCCAGGAGAACAGCACAGCAGTGGGGCCCAGGAGAGAGGTTCTGAACCACTGTCTGAACAACATTGCAGGAGTGGAGGCCCAGGGAATGAAGCTGGGCGTCTTGGAGAGTATAGTGAAAAACCCTCTCACCCAGATAATCACTGCTTAATTGTACATCAGGGAAGTGGAATAAATTGACATTGCCACTGAGTCTGGGGCTGCTTCAGCAGAATTTGGTCCCATTCTTTGCACAGGGCAGAGATAATTACAGTGACTCCTGGAGCACAGGAAAAGCAGCCTGCAGAACTGGCTGTCACCAGGCGAACTGGAGAACGGAGTCTGCTGGCACCAAAGCTGCCCTCTCACGAGCTCTCCAGGTGTGTTTCTCGCAGAGGAATTTGACCTTTGTGCTGTAACCACGCGGGGAGGAGGATCCAGTTACAGGAACCTGCCAGCTTCTGTTCTTCTTTCACTTTTGAAGCTGGGGGATGTGCCGAGAGAGGCCGGCGCTGCCATTTCGTATCAAATGTATTAACTGAAGGAAAACCTTAGGAGCAGGCTGGCGTTAAACCCTGTGGCTACCTGACCCCACCTGCAGAATGGATGTTACCGCCTGGGACAGGGACGCCGTCACTGGGAGCAGGAGCTCTCCCTAGAGACAATGGCTCCGGGTGCTAGCGAAGCTGGGAGCCTCCTGGAGAGATCGGAGCTGCTCGGGAACGACTCCCCCGGGTTCGGCAGGTAGGGGTCACTCACTGCAACTCCAGCTGGTTTGCTGCCTTGGTATTTGCTGGCTTATGGCGCCGATTAGTCAGAAGAGCTACGGGTATCAACGGGCCTCACTCGTGGGATTTGGGGGACAAAGTGTCACTTTCCTACGGGAACTCAGCTGTGGCGGTAGAAATGCCCACACAGAGTCAGAGACCTGCCCCGTTATTTCTCCACTGCCAGCGGCACGTTTGTTTGCTGCCCTGCTTCATTCACTGACAGACGCAGGCACCGATCGCCATTTGTCATGTCCCTGTGCTGTGAGCGGGCAGTGCCGCACCGTGGGGCTCCGGCGCCCGGGGGCCAATACTTGCATCTGCAGCCCTCTCCTCCCCCCATTGGTGGCAGCAGCGGCAGCACCCCGTGGGATGTGTGTGTGTCTGTGGGCCTGTTTCCCGCTTTCCCCCACTCCCCCCGCTGTGGGGGCGGCAGGTGTGGCGGGGAGCGGGAGTGGGGGAGAGCGGGAAATGGGCCCACAGGCGTCCCCGCTGCCACTGCCACCTGGGGCCAGACTGGGTGTAACTGATGCAGGGATAGGGAGATTTTCTAAAGCTCCTAAGGGATTTAGGAACACAAGCTGCATTGATCCTAACTCCATTACGTGTTTGTGAAAATTTCCCCCGAGTGTAAATTGCACCTGCAGGTGCCCACGAGGCCCCTTGCATCCCAGGGAGGGTCACCCCACAGAGGGCAGGGGAGGCTGGTGCTGCCCTCGGGGGTTTCTGGCAGGGAGGGGGCAGCTTTACCTCTCACTGGGACTGTAACAGCGACTGCCCCTGAATGCAGGTGCTCAGGGAGTGACTCACCCCCGCCTGCTCTCACCTTCTTCCCCCCCAGTGCGGCTGCTCTCTGGGCCCTGCCGGCCCCTGCAGCTGTCCTGGCCTAAGGCAGGTTACAGACACTTTGCCCTGTCACAATCCGGACCGAGCCAGATTTCCATCGGCGTAACGTGGTGTGAACCCGAGTGAAGTCAGCCCTTGTCGGCAGCCGCTGCCCTTCCCAGCAATGCAGCCTCTTGCAGGCTCCAGCGGCCACAGAGCCCGAGGGCCACGTTTCCCAAAGAGCTCAGCTCTGAACTGCTCCCGTCGGCACCTGTTTCGGCAGGTTTCCGGGCTCGGAGCAGCTCCCGTTGGCTCAGTGGGGGGCAGGGCAGGGGAGGAGTCTCCATTGTTTATTTAACAGAGAACAGAGATTCAAGAAGAAGCAAGTGGGGTTAATGGAAACAAGTGGTTACAGACAAAATAATCAGGCCTAACCCCAGCTAATGAGATGGCCTCTTGTCTGACAAGGTGCTGCTCACCCCAAAGTCCTTCTCACAGCGTTTTTCAACCTGGATGGCTGAGCCCCTCCTTTCCTGAGACCAGCCTGCTGGCAGCTTGTCCCTCCAGATGCAGGATACCAGGGCATCTTTCTGCACCCCCAGATATATTAGATCAGTCCTTTGTTCTTTACCTGTAAACAGGATCCTTCCCCCCTCATCACCACTGTTCATCTCATCCTGTTAATTTCTTCGCTTGAGGTCACTGTGCAATCTCTTCATTAGATTTTCTTCCAGAACCTTACCGACACATCCTCTGATTTTGTTAAAAGTCTGTGGTTTTGAAAACCATTGTCTTTATTGTGCTCTTCTCATTCCTTCCTTTCCTTAGAATTGTGAAATAAGAATGGCCATACTGGGTCAGAGCAATGGCCCGTCTAGTCCAGTATCCTGTTTTCTGACAGTGACCAATGCCAGGTGCTTCAGAGGGAATGAACAGAACAGGAAATCATCAAATGATCCATCCCCTGTCATCAACTCCCAGCTTCTGGCAAGCAGAGGTTAAGGACACCCAGAGCATGAGGTTGCATACCTGACTATCCTGGCTAATAGACATTGATGGACCTATCCTCCATGAACTTATATAGTTCTTTTTTGAACCCTGTTATAGTTTTGGCCTTCACAACATCCTCTGGCAATGAGTTCCACTGGTTGACTGTGCGTTGTGTGAATAAGTACTCCCTTTTGTTTGTTTTAAGTCTCTTACTGCCTATTAATTTCACTGTGTCATGATCACTTTCACCCAAATTACCTTCAGTTTTCAGACTTGTTATCAGTTCCTCTCTCTTGGTCAGAATCACATCTAAAATGGCTGTTTCCCTGGCTACTTCCTCCACTATCTGAAACAAAAAATTGTCCCCAATACGTTCTAAGAACTTCTTGGACATTTTGTGTTTTGCCATATAACTCTGATATATATAACTCACCTGTTACCCAATGATGCTGCTGCCAGTCCTTTAGTATCTAATATCTAAAGGTTTATTTATAGGCTAAAGAAAGAAGAGAGAGTTAAAATGGTCAAAGAATCACATACAATCATTGCAAAGTTCATGGATCATGTTTGTAGCAATGGAGGAATAAACTACTAATTTACAAAGTCTCCAGAAATTACCCAAACAACTTGGGGGTCACCAGCCCTTGTTCAGAGCATCTTTTTTAGAAATCCGGTTCAGAGAAATGAAGCAGGAAATGAAGACCAAATGAAGATAGTAAAATTGCCTTATACATCTTCTCCCATGTGAGTGGATTCTTTTAGTCTTAGTTTATGGAATTTTATAGTCCAGGGTCACATGAGCCAGTCACATGACCTTGCATACCTTGTTAAGTCATGGGAGCAGCCATTGTCCATATTCTGACTCATACATTTATAGGAAGGCCCTTTGGATGGGGACAGGCTTCTTCTATTGTCTATTGTGTGAGCTCAGTGTCCTTTAATGAGTCATTAACTTGCATAGTCCATTCCCAATGGGCTAGTTAGACTGTATGCAAACTAGCTTGTGGGTGTTACCCAGGAGGCAACACATTTGAAACACAGATGTATAGTTAATATTCATAACTTTAGATACAAACATGACACATGCATACAAACAGGATAATTCTATTTGATAGATTGTCATTTTTCCATTGATACCTTATATGACATACTTTGTATAAATTTTGTTCTAATTGTATAACAGCAGTAGCAACAATGTTATACATGGTTATAGTTCGATCATACAACCTCACAGGGCCAGGGACTGATCTCCTCATAGGAAGATTCCCAGAGAGCCCTCACCTGGGACAGGTGTTGCTGGGAAATGGAGCTGCTTTCCCTACAACAATCAGTGGCCATTCCTACCACACTCAAGGGTCTTGCCTACATGGGCTTTTTTTCCTTAATAAGCCTCTTTCTCATTTATGTATTCATTTGTTTTACAGTAGTGCATAAATGTCCCAACCAAGGTGAGGGTTCTCATCATGCTGGGCACTGGACACCCCAATAGTGGGAGACCCTCCCTGCCCTGGAGAGATTATCACAGTCTAATAGAGCAGACAGCCCCACAGGTGACAGCCGTGGTGTGCGCGTGGTGTGGAACGGCTGCCGGCAGCTCTGGGGTTTTAGCCACAGCGACATCGAACCAGCTCCGAGCCAGGGCAGACGAGGCCGATGGGGGAAATCCCTTCCCCGCCGGTGTGTGTTCGGCAGCAGTGAGGCTTGTTCCCTCCTCCCCACTGCCCGTGTCCCTGTCCCTGCGTCACACTCACTCACCGTCTGGTTTGTTATTTCTCCTCTTCCCCAGGCCAAGCTGCGATGAGGGGGAAGGTTCCCTCGTTCTCCCCCGGCTGCACAGTGAGCTCCGCTCTGCCCGGCTACCTCGCTCTCTGCCTCGCTCTGCAGGCTCACAGGCTGGCGTCAGGTAGGAGCTCCGGCCTCTCGCTGGGTTTGCTGCCCATTGCTATTGCTGGTCATCACCGTCCCTCTCGTGTCACGGCCTGGTCTGATAACCCGCCTCTGCTCCACCCGCTGCTGTGGCTTTGCTCTTTACACAGCAACCGGCCACATGGAGACACCACAGGGCACAGCTGGGTCCCCAGGAACCATGGTTACTAGCTACACACAACGTTGTCAGGCCTGGACACGACACCATCCTACGGCTCTGGCTGGGTCCTGGCAGCTCCTAAAACACAGAACCCAGCGAGCGTCACGGCAGGGCTCACAAACTATTTAAAGGACATTTCCCAATTTCCCCACACACCGCACTGCCCGACCAGCACGTCCCAAATCAGACTCTGCAGCCATGAACGAGTCCTGAATCCCAGTGATGATGATGATCTGTTTTCATATCATTACCCCTTACAAGTCTTTACCCCATCCCTGCCGGGGTGAGGAGGCCCCTGTGCTGGAGCAGCACAAAAAGGCCTTGGGGTATCAGAGAACCAGGCCCCCAGTATCATTATCCCCAGGGTGCCCGTGAGACGTTTCAAGCCCTATTCAGAGATAACAGGGACAGTGTCTGACATTCACCTGTGAGCTCTGGGTGACAGATTCTGCAGCCACATGGGGTATTTTGCAGACTATCAAATTCACTTCATGCAAGTTCTGTTTATTTTTGTCCCTTTTCTCAGTGTATCTGTACATGTGATATGTAGCTCTGTGGGTGTGGGATTGTAATCGATGCCATGGGGGAGGGTTACCCAATCTCCTTCAGGATTTACAATCCATGGGGCAGAATTACTTCTGGGACAGGTAACAGCTCCAGAGAAGTGCCACTCCTGGGGAGAATTGCATCAGCTGGGTTTGACCAAGTCCCAGAATCACAAGGGAACAAAGATTTTTGGTGTAAAAGCTGGATTTGAACTGACCAGAGGCCGAGATCTTGGGCTACAAAGTGCCATGAGCTGGAACCAAGAGGACAAACCCTTGGAGCAGAGGTCCTCAAACTGTGGGGTGCGCCCTGCTAAGCAGGCATGGAGGAGTCTTCAGGGGAGGGGGTGCAGCAGGGCCTGGGCCAGCCCCCATGGGTGGCAAGGAAGCGCCACCCATCCCCGCTCTGTGTCCCACGCTCGGTCCCAGCCCCATTACTGTCCCTGGGCTTTGCCACAGCCCTGGGCCCTGCGGCCCCATTTCTGGCCCCAGGGCCTGTGGCTGCACATCCAGCCTCCACCCCAGCCCCAGTTGGGGCCCCAGTTCCCAGCCCCCGTCCATGGCTTTGGACCCACTCGCAGCCCCGGCTCCCATTTCCAGCTCTTGTGCGGGGGTGCAACCCCAAACATTTGAGGCCCACTGCCTTAGAGAAAGGTTTGAAAGACTTTAGAAAGTATCAGAGAGTCCCATGGGCCAGATGAGAATCCTTTGGTATAAACGTAACATGCGTTCAGCCCTTTGATTGGTTTATGGTACGTCTCCTCTGTCAGGCTTTTGTCCTGAAATGTTCTCTGCTGTGGAAGAGCTGTTGGGTTACTGGTAGCTGCTGGCAGACACGGTTCATAGCCCTGGGAGAGAAAGCAAAGCGCAGGTGCTGGACTTTGGTCAGGCCTGCTGTGTGGAGGGAGAGGAATGTGGGTCCCTGCCCAGAGAGAGGTGATGGCTGGAGGCCTGAGGGGACAATCCTTGAGCAGACCACGGAGGGGGTCAGAGGTGCAGTTACCCCAAGCCTGTGACTCTCTGCACTCACAGACATGTCTGGGGCACTGCATGGGTACGTGGTGCTCACGTCTAACGCAGGGCGCTCTCTTACTGTGAGTCTTGCTGCTGAATTCATGCCACCCCCAGCCCCTCGCTGATTTAATTTCCATTTGTCATTGCACATTTCACAGCACAGTTCACAGTGACAGGACCTGACCATCCAATCACCGCCTCCCTCGGCGGGGAGGCCGTCCTGCCCTGCCACCTCTCCCCCAGGATGAGCGCTGAGCGCATGGAGCTGAGATGGTTCCGATCCCGGTTCCCTGCAGTCGTGCACCTGTACCGTGATGGGCAGGATCTGTATGGAGAGCAGATGCCGGAATATCATGGAAGAACTCAGCTCTTGAAAGACGACATCACCAATGGGAATGTTTCCTTGAGAATACGCAATATCCGGCCCTCAGACGATGGGCAGTACAAGTGTTTTTTTCAGTCCAGTGTCTCTTATGAAGACACTTTATTGGAACTGCATGTTTCAGGTCAGTAACTTGTTCTGATGTTTTAATGTGTTAAATAGGGTAATAAGTGCAGTCAGAGGGTTCATGGCGAGATACACAATTTTTTTTGTTATGATAGGTCGGTAACTCTACTCTGGATAAGGCTGATTCTAGTTTGTTGTTTAACAGTCAGTTTTTCTAAGGCTCTGAAATCCAGGCACATACTCAGATTGTCTTGAAAACTGCTGTGACCCATTGGAATCTGGGGTAGGGCTACTGGCCCAAATTTGAGGTGGTTAGAGCAAGGGGTTAATGAGATACACAAACACCCCTAGACAGTCAGGTGACATTAACATGTGCTTATCACAACAGTTTTTGAGCACACCTGGGGCTGAACAATGGCTGATCCTCCCACACT
>VOCO01039333.1:0-36327 GCA_007922225.1 Emydura subglobosa
GTGGGATGAAAGGACTTTAACAGCAGCAGCACTAAGCTCCAGCTCAACTCATTTATCTTCCTTTTCCCCCAAAAGGACCATTATTACCATCTTTAATGCCAGCTAAGACGGTCAAACAAGGAGGTTTAAAAACCTTCTGCAGCTCTAGGGAAGGGGAACAAGGGATTTGGTTAAAATGAAAGCCTTATTTAATACTTTACACTTCAAATGCTTTGACTGCTTGTTTGTCTTTTATTAAAGAGAAAAAAAATGGATGATGTTTGCCATAGTACTAAGCAGGCTGAGGTCTCAATACACTAAATCCCAAATCTTGTATAACACTGTGCAGTGTCAGACAGTGAGTGGGTTCTGTTAACATTAGCCCATATTCCATCTAAATGAATACAACAGAAGGAAGGGATGTCCCGGATGCAGAGAGGGGCAGGACCATGAGGAGCGCCGCTCTGCCTAGTCCTCCACGGCAATAAGATGCGCTGGAGGTGACAGAGGTGCAAGAGAGCAGATTTAACTTCTGCCAGGCAGTCTCTAGTTCCCCCTCCATCCAAGAGACTTGAGCCCTAAAGCCACAGGAAGCTACAGAATAGATCACCCTTTACTGATGATGGTGGGACATCCTTTTGTTGTAAGGTAGCTCCATCTTTTTGTGTATCGCTGGTGTGAAAATAAAGAGCAGTGGGGAACTGACTTTCTTGTAGATTAAATTTCAGACTCTCTGTCCCCCATAAATCCTTGCCATACAGTAGCTATTCAGATGTGCTAAAGTACACCATCATTTCCAAAGATTAATTATGCAGAAACAGATTTTGTAAAAGCCACAGGAATTCTGCTGCCTGCTGTATTCCGCACAGTTAGAGTAACTAGAGATTCCATAATTGATCTCCTATAGAGACTCCTACGGTAATCTGAACATAGCAGAACCCGGTATATTAATAGAAACAGACCCTGCTGTTCAGGGATATGTGATAGGGCATCTCACTGGGCTAGACAAAAACTTGGTAGCCTGTAACATCTATACAGTGATTTAAAAAACCCACCATGGGGTATTTCAGAGCCGAGGTCAGCTGACCCAGGTTCCTGGAGGGGTGGGGAGAGTAACTGTAAATGTCTGCACTGCACTTTCAGGCTCAGGCTGGGAGCCTGGGCTCTACAACCCTCCCACTGCCACCTCTCAGAGCCCGGCTTCCAGTCCAAAGCCTGAATAGCTACATAGCAATTTTATAGCCAGGCAGCCCAGGCCAGGGGTAGCCATGCCCTGCATTTTTTATTGCAGTGTAGACATCCAAGTGTCCCATTGAGGAAGGCAGTGGTATCTGATGGTTACCTTTAGTAGGAGCAGGGGACAAAGGTGACACCCCAATAAAATGCTCGCTAGCAGTAGGCTCTTAGAGAGGCTACATTTTGAATGAGGCAGCAAACTAAGAGCCTGCCTAGTTGTGTACATTAAAGATCTGCTGGCCCATTTCGCAGGAGAAGAGCTGTTGTCTTCAGTTCCCCAGTCAAGACTTTAAGGCCAGCAGGGACCAACAGATTTAGTCTGACCTCCTGTGTTCACAGGCAATCAAGAGCATCCATGCACCAAACCCAACAGCTGAAATTAGAGCAAAATATTGCGGCCCGCAGGAGACTAACCTATTCTGTGCCACAGGGAGAGAATCACAGAAGTGTAGGACTGGAAGAAACCTGGAGAGGTTTTCTAATCCAGTCCCCTGCACTCAAGGCAGGACAAAGTATTCTCGAAACCATCCCTGACAGGTCTTTATCTAACCTGCCCTTAGAAATCAGTCTTCCCTCACAGCACGTCTTCTAGACCTTTAATAATTTTTGTTGCTCTTCTCTGGACCTTCTCCAATTTGTCCTCATTGTTAGTGAGATGTGGCACCTAGAACCAGACACAATGCTCCACTGGAGACCTCAGCAGTGCGGAAGAGAGTGGAAGAATTACTACTTGTGTCTTGCTTACAACACTCCTGCTAATACGTCCCAGAATGATGTTTGCTTTTTATGCAACAGTGTTACTCTGTTGACTCCTCCCTAGCTTGTGATCCCTCAGATCCCTTTCCGCAGTATTCCTTCCTAGGCAGTCATTTCCCATCTGTATTTGTGCAACTGATTGTTCCTTCCTAAGTGGAGTCCTTTGCATTTGTGCTCATAGAATTTCATCCTATTTACTTCAATATGTAAGTCCAATCAGGCAGGAGGGGTGTGTGTGTGTGTATAAATATCTAAATCTCAGAGCACTTCACAAACATTAATGATGGTGATTTCTTGTGAGATTGGTTGATACCCTGCCTACTTAAAACCCCTCTGCATGCCCAACTGACTGAAGAACTTTTTCAGATAGAGTTCACATTCAATCCTGAACTGTTGTTTGGTGTTGCTGGGACAGAGTTTAAGGCTTGAAAGGATCACCACATCACTTCAGTGGACTTCCTACATACCACAGGCCACTAAGCACCATCCATCCACCCGCACAGCAAGCCCCAGAAAGTATTTCACCTCTTTGGACACTAAATTGTTGTGAATTATTTGAAGTCTGCCACATTCACCAGTTTTCATCCAGTTCTGATTGCAACTATAAAATGTGAATAATAGTAATAGTGAATAACAGAATAATAGTAATAATAGTAATAGTGAATAATAGTAAGATAATATATTTCCATGAAAACGTGAACTCTCAACATTGCACTACTTTTATCTAATGTATCCCTTACTTCAGAGTCCTTTCAAATTAACATTTTCCCTCAGTCTTTAAGAATCTGATCCCGAGTTACCCAGTTTCATGCTTTGTTCTTAAACCTGCAACTTCTTCTTCTTTCAATAATAGTTTTAAGCAAGAATTTAACCAACAGCCACTATCTAGATCATCCTGTAGGGGGAGTTTATACCACCTCACTTTTAAGAAAGAATAAGCAACAGGTTGCAACTCACTAGCTTGCTCAAAGATGGATGAGAGCGCCTTTGCTTAATCTTGCATCATCTGGTCCATAATGGAACACACACTTACTGCTGATATCCCTTTCATTCATGTGAACTAGAGATACGGATCTATTAGCATTTAGTATTTACCCTGAACCCTTTAACTCTTACAAATACAACAGGATGTTGTGTGTGAGTAAGTTCTAAAGAAGATTGGATGCAACAGAGTTTGGCAGCATTTCCGATGAGCATCCTGTCGACTTTCTTTGCCGGGGTGTGGGGAGAGAAGTCCTATACAAGGTTATAATTAGGCAAAGATTATAAAGGTGATATATTTCTTCAGTGCTAATATTTTCAAGAGTTGTACTTGACTGACAGCACTTGGGGGCCATTCCAAAGCCCGGGAAACTCAGTGGCAGGCTTTCCATCGCCTTCCAAGGACTTGTGACCCAGGCTCTAAACGTCTAGTAGAGAATTATCAGCCACAAGTTACTGCCCCATCTCACTTTACCAGCATCCTTCAAGATGTTCCACAACACTTCAGAAGTGACTTGTCAACAGAATCCCCGTTGTACATGCATTACATTGATGATTGATGTCGATTAATTATTTGTATTGCAATAGCACCTACAAGCCCCAACTTTGCTCAGGACCCTGTTGTGGTAGGTGCTGTACAAACACACAATGAGAAGCAGTCCCAGCCTCTGAGTTTACAACCCTAGATGTCTCTTGAATGTTTGCCACGTGCCTCGCCAGTATGACACTGATGTACTTAGACAATGAGAGCAGGTGATTATAGTGCCTCGCAAAGTTAACGCTAACACACCATACTAATCTTGCATTTACTGCACCTAGTCTCTTTCAGCTATATGAAAGCATATTAAAATCTTGCACATTAATTATGTATGTGTATTATTTCTAGAGCTCTATAAAATGTATATGTATTACAGCAATGCTTAGAGAACTTACTGAGATCAGGGCCCCATGTGTGAGGTGCTGATTCTTCACCCAGTAAGAGGCATCCCCTGGCTCCAAAGAGATGACCATCTTAGACTGTGTGTCTTACCCAGCTGCACCTTTAGTCAACTAAATACCTTTGAAAAATCTGGCCCTTTGGGACTGAAATCATGATGTCCCTCAGTGTGGTCCATTTGAGAGGTACATGCTACAGTTTTATTTTTAGATAAACAAACACCACAGGGCTATTAAGCAGGATGGATTTCATGCAGCATGGACAAGCGAGAGTGCGGGTAGGAAGTTAAACTCGGCTGGCGGCCGGTGTCTCTATAGAGGCTCTCTGCAGCCATGGCTAGTATTTTTATCACCCAGCGGCTTGATACGAAATTGGCCCCAATCAAATCGAATCATCAACAAATCACACTGACTAGATGTGACTGATGGTTACCCATCTGCCAAACGCAGCACATGAAGTAAAAAGATATTCAACTGTTATTGTTCCTGTAGCTTTTTTGCCTTTGGTTAAAGCAAAAGTCTGTAGCCATATAACTATGAACTTGTTTGTACAATGGAAGACATGAAAATATTTGTCATTTGTAGAATGGACTGATTTGGGTAATATTTTTGTGTGTTATTTTTATCAAGTTATGCAGAGAAGATCTCTGCCCCCTAATTATAAAATATATATCTGCTTGGCCAGAGACATAAGTCGAAAGAACGCATGGTACAACTGTAGTTATCTGTCACTGAATACAATGACAATACATGTAAACTGATTATATAACACTGATGTCTTAGTAGAAGGGCTTCAAAATGTCTTTTACGATGTGTTATGTGAATAGCAAGGTATAATCATGTACTCTTATGTAACTCCTGGGATGCTGTCTAACAGATTGCCAGCGCAGGCTAGAGCAATAGGGTAATTCACTTGTGCATGAATATCAAAAACATGCTGAAAGGTCATAATGTGTTCAAGCCAATTCACTTGTTAGCATGGATCAAAAGGAGATGTTGATTATATTGTTTTTGTCTGTTTTTATTCTGTTGGCTGCTATCACATTACATGCAGTTACATTATGTACCCTGTACTTATTTAGCCCCAGCTCCAAGGAGCTCAAACTTCATGAAAACTAATGAAAGATCGGAGTGCTCTAAGAATGTATTATGCATGTATCTGTAATTGGATTGCCCATCAGATGGGCTAGGAGCCTTGGGAAGGGTAAATAAAGAAGCACGGGCAATTGTGTTCAACAATGGGAAATCCACAGACCCAGTCTGCGTTTAGTCAACAGAGACAATGCTGTGATGTAGACACCTGTTAGATTGCTTTCTGGGGCAGACAGCTATAAGAATGGATCCAGTGAGCAGTCCTGGATCTCTGGCCTGATGGATTCTGACAGGGTGGAATTCGGAGTAATTGGACAGAGATCCCCAGAGTTATGCTAGGTAATCCTGAGGTTTATGAAAAACTAGTAGATCTCTGCTATCCTACTGGACTTCTATTAACAGGCGAGTCAACATTTTTATTTGACCTGCTTTAACCCCTCCATAATACTAATTTCTTACCTAATGAAACTTCCCTTTTATTAGTTCATTAGAGAAATTGGCTATCAGCGTGGTCTTTGGTGTATCCATTGATCTGGGGTAAGTGACTGACCCTTTGGGGTTGTGCATAACCTACTGAGAGGTGATTTTTACTTATGGGGGATATGGCAGGCTCTGAATCAATTCTGCCAGATTGCATTGTCTAAAATGGTGCATTGTCTCAAGTGAGTGCCCCAATCGCTGAACTAAGGGATATTTGGCTGTAAGTTCCTCGTTGTAGCTTGTTGAGGTAATTACACTTTTATTGAATAGTAATTGGGCAAGAGAACATTAAACCCCTCAGCCCCCACTCCGTGATTAAAATCTTCCAGCAAACCAAGAAAGTTAAAAAACATCACCAGCGAGAAAGGGTTAACTACAGGTACACTGCGCCTTGGAACTAGCTGAAAAGGAACAGACATGAAAAGAACCCCTAAAACTCATCTTTAATTATAGTGTTTGCTTTCTGCTGGATGACCCTGTAGGTCAAGGGACAATGAACCCTCTGTCATGCTGGGTAGACTGGGGAAGGGGGCATTTAACATATGGGTTAACATCAATATGTCACAATCATAATTCATGTGAGATAAGCCATGTCAGGTATTGTTAGAAAGGCTGTAATATGCTAAGTCAGATGATAATGTGTGATATGTGAAATGGAAGTTACAGATCTATTTGATATAATTTGTATTTCAAATGCTGCTGTCTGAGTAACAACTCGGCCAGGATAGCTGCAGGACAATAGCCTGCTTAATGGCCCATTGAGACATCCCTAGGTGCAAGGGGCCCAGGGGGAGAAGCCGGAGATATGCCTGATGAGGTAACAGGACTTTCCCATATGACTCTGGACTCCATTTTGGTTCCTGTGAAATTCCACAGGCAGCATAGCTGATGAAGCAGCAGGACTGGCCTATGTGACTCTGGACTCCATTTTAGTTCTTGTAACAGTCCACGAGACAGCAGGGCCAGGGGGTATAAGGCCCAGTCACAGAAACCATTTTGTCTTTTGTTCCTGTTCAGCTACTGACATATACCTGCCTCTGGATCAATTCACTAGCACTGAACCCAAGGACTACGACCCATCCAGGTACCGGATGTATACCAGAGGAACTGTACAAGCCTGCAATTCCACAATTCTTCTAGAAACCTGATGTATATGGACTTTCAATCATTTCTGTGTATCTGATTTGCTTTGGCCCTTTAACACTTCTTTTCTGGTTTATTTCTTTCTTTTTACAATAAACCTTTAGTTACTAAAGGATTGACTGGCAGCGTGGTCATTTAGGTACGATCCAAACTTATATTGATCTGGTGCTGTGGCTGACCCCTTGGGGTCAGAGGGAACCTTTCGAGTAAAGAGCAGAGAGTTTAAGTAACTGCTCTCTTTGCTGGACCTGGTGCTGATTTGGGAGCCAGAACTGAAATGCAGTAAAGGGGGCTGTGTATTTGTGTACTGGTTTCTGTGGGGATTCAGAAGCACAGTTTGTGGCTGGTTGGGAAGCCCGACTTCAGTGTCACCCACCAGTGTTGGGAGAATCTGCTCTCCGTTTGCAGCCTGCCCTGACCTTGGCATTATCAGGTGGCATTAGCAGTATACCCTGGGCAGGGGACGGGTCACGCCCTCTGTGCTTCTGAATTTACAACCAGGTAAGTGCCAATATGCTACATCTTCTATGTACTTTGATTTTACTCGAGTTCTCTGGATTTACACCTCTGTGGTGAAATCTTGGCCCTCCTGAAGTCAAATGGAGGCAGTGTGTTCTACTGCACAGAGCATTTTACTGTGATGCAGAAGACCTGGGTTCTGCCACTGACCTGCTGGGTGCAAGTCACTGCCTCAGTTTCCATATCTGTAAAGTGGGACTAATGTTACTGACTTCCTTTGTAAAGATAAAAAATGCTAAGTATTATATTAATGGGCAAAATTGACATTATTTCAGCGGGGCCAGGCTTTTACCTCAGAGACTGAGAACCAAGAATCTTCAAAGAAAATTCTCATTACATTACTCGCATAATGTTGAAGGAAGATTTGACATCTAAATAAAGGTGTGGGGGTTTTTTAGTCTGTTTCACTCCTCTGAAGGAGTATTTATTGAGTTTTCCTCTTCTATTTCATTTGTCTCTTGGACTTTTGTCACAAATTAACATGCAGAGAAAATGCAGACAATAGGAAGTGAAAATGCACACAAAAAAAGTTTCTTTTCATCTAAAAATAATTCAGTCTTGTTCTGATTCGTGATCAAGGTTTTTTATTTGCAGGAGCCTTGAGCATGGAATGCAGGAGTGTCACAGAGTGCACATCTAATGTGAAGCTGCTAGTTATAGACAAAGTTAAAGACAATGGAAAACACATACCAGGACTTGAATTCATTTCTAAATGATTTAGTGCCAAACTGACAGTACTGATTATCAAGGCCCTTTATTTTCCCCCGAATAGTAGTACAGAAAGGACAGCAGCAGATCTGACTCCACTACCTTGTTCCACTAATGTACCTTCAACCTCATTTGGATTGAATAGCAACTATGTGGGGGAAGATGATCAGGGCTTAAATTCACAGCTCTGCCACTGACTACCTGTGTGACCTTGGGCCAGTTATTTCATCTCAGTATCTCATCCCTTTTTGCAGATGGGGAATACCAGCACTGCCCTGCCTCATAGGGGTGAGGAGAAGAAAAACATAAGATGGCGAGGTACCCACATATTGTAGTCACAGGAGCAATATTATTACCTTAGAGACAGAAGTGAAGGGTCAATAAATAGAAGTCATGCAACAAGATACATAGCATAAATTATCACTACAGCCACATGCCTTGTCTGTGATGAAACCTGGTTCTGCTCCTACTGTTCCTGAACCTTTGTAAACTACTGAAGTGTGTGTATTGCTAAGTCTCCTCCTAGACCGTAGTCTCCTCTCTCCTGGCACTGTAGATCTTTCTGGTGCCCTCACACTTACTGCCAACACCACTCAGATTTCTGGCACCAAAAAGGGACCAATCCAGACTGCCACTGTAGAGATTCTTTTTAATTACAGTGGAGCTAAATCAGATCCTAGAATTACAGTGAAGCCGAGTGAACATCTTAATTGTTTCATCTATTGCAATGTGGTAAAATCTCCCCCTTGGAGAGGGGAGGCAGTGTGGCCCGAAGGACAGAGCACTGACCTAGGACTCAAGACTTGAGTTGTATTCCTGGCTCTGTGCCTCAGTCCCCCCCCTTCCCCCCCATCTGTAAAATGGGCACCATGATCTTCACCTCTTTTTGTAAAGGGCTTAAAGATCTGATGGAAACTGCCATATAAAATCTGGTTATCATGAGATTCCTCGCGTGGGGTCCTGCTCTCAATCCAAACCCTTGACGCAAAGTCTGTGTCACTCCCCATCCAGATTCTAATTTTGCGGTTTGAGTCCATCTTCTGCAGTAGAGACCCCAAAGGCGAAAGCACCTGCAGCAAGGATAAAGGAGGAGCACTGTTTTCAAAATTTTAGAGTTAGGAAAATATCTGTCTGAACTGCCTGGATGAGAATAGGCCTAACCTGTTCCTAGACTCTGATGCTTTTCTTCCATGGCTTTCTAAAGCTTCCTTAATTGATTTTCCTCTTCTTAAAGGGGCATTTGACTGAGACATGCTTTGATGAGTAACCCCATCAGAGCCAAAAAACATGGCGGGATCTAGAGCTTAGTGGTGCTTCTCAGAAGGAAACCGATCCATTCTTTTTAGGTGACAAATTTGAGGAGCTGTCCTAAATTGATGCATCAGTAGAGGAGGGTACTAGGGTGCACCAGACAACTGGAAGATAGCTAATGCTACACGGATTTTTTTTTAACATCTCCATGTGCAGTCCTGGCAATTACAGGCTGATTAGACTAACTTCAATGCCAGGCAAAGTGATTGTTTTTTACTGTAATTTCAATCAGATACAATGTGCTGGGGAAGAGTCAATACATCTTTTGTAAAGGGAAATCATGCCTCACCAAGCTACTGGCATTCTTTGAGGAAGTCAACAAGCCCAGGCACAAGTGTGATCCCATTGATATAACTTGGACTTTCAGAAAGCCTTTGACAAAGACCCATACCAAAAACTTTTAAGCAAACTAAGCAGTCATGGGATAAGAAGGAGAGTTCTGTCATGGCTCAGTAACTGGTTAAAAGATAGGAAACAAAGTAGGCATAAATGGTCAGTTTTCCACAATGGAGAGAGGTAAACAGTGTGGTTCCCCCAAGGATCTGGACTAGGACCAATGCAGTTCAAAATATTAAGAAACTATCTGGAAAAGGAGGTAAACAGTGAGGAGACAAAATGTGCAGATGATACAAAATTACTCAAAATAATTAAGTCCAAAGCAGACTAAAAAGAGTTACAAAGGGATCTCACTAATCTGAGTGAACAGGCAACAAAATGGCAGATAAAATTTGATGTTCCGTGAAAGATAATACACATTGGAAAACTATCCCAACAATATAGACCAACTGATGAAGTCTAAATTAGCTGTCTAGAGATCTTTAGGGATCTTCGAGTCATCATGGATAGGTCTCTGAAGATATCTGCTCAGTGTGAAGCAGCAGTCAAAGAAGCTAGCAGAATATTAGGAAGGGACAGATAAAACAGAAAATAGAATACCTGTATATAAATCCATGGTATGTCCACACCTTGAATAATGCATGCAGTTCTGGTCACCGTATCTCAAAAAAGATATGAGAATTGGGAAAGGTTCAGAGAAAGGCAACTAAAACGATTAGGGCTATGGAACAGCTTCCACCGGAGAAGAGATTAAAAAGACTGGTATTGTTCAATTTAGGAGAGAGAATACGAAGGTCAATATGACAGAGGTCTATGAAAGCATGAATGGTGTGGAGAAAGTGAATAGGGAAATGTTACATACCTCTGCACATAACACAAGAACTAGGGGTCTCCCAATGAAATAAGGCAGCATGTCTAAAACAAACAAAAGGAAGTACTTCTGCACACAATGTACAGTCAACCTGTGGAACTCATTGCCAGGGGATATTGCGAAGGCCAAAATACAATTTGTTTCAAAAAAAAGAATTACATATGTTCATGGAATATAGGATCATCTATGACTATTAGCCAAGATGGTCAGAGATGCAACCCCATGCTCTGTCCCCCTAAACCTCTGACTGCTAGAAGCTGGAACTAGACAACAGGGAATGGATCACTCAATAGTTTTCCTGTTCTGTTCATTCTCTCCGAAGCATCTGGCACTGGCTGCTGTTGGAAGACAGGATACTGGGCTAGACACACCATTGATCTGATCCATTTTGGCCATTCCTATGATCAGGAATGCTGTGGAGAAGAAAACAGTGGTATTGCCCATGCTGGGGCTTTTGGGGGTGAAATTCACAACCGTGCAGAGAAGCAGCACACAGTCTATGAATCGGTTAAGTCTTGCATAGAATCTCAAAGTGAAGCAATAGCCCTCTGCATAAGGGTGAGTTTCAACTCTGAATAATATTTCACTGTCCAGAGCTGTCAATTCAGACCCAAACGCACATTTTAAAAAATAATTAAAAGCCATACACACTGCTCCCTGAATTTAAGGGGCTGAGAAGTATAGAGCATAGACTAATAAAGAACCAAAGATATGCACGTACAGAGAACTCCGTTTCAGTTGGGCCATTGACAGGCTGGGGAGGTCGGTTTTGCGTATTGCTCGGCTCCCAGTGAGCTGGAAGCCGGGCCACAGTCTTTTTCACAAGAATTCAAGACAACAAGAATACCTTTAGGGAAATGCTTGATCCACCTGGGATGTCTAGAGACCAGCAAGATGAAAAGGAGCCCTTCCTTACCCAGCTAGCATGCACCCCTTCTCCATTCTGGGGTTAGGCACCCTTGCTGGACCAGATTCCTATACAAGAGGAGTATTATCATAATTACCACCATAGCTCCTCTTAATGTGCCATTTATGCCACTGGATCCTTCAGAGCCATCTGGCTTCAGAAGCAGCATGAAGGAGATGGGGTTGGCCTAAGGCACATTCTCCAGGATATAAAGAGTTGGGATATGCAATCTGTCTCATAATGGAGGAAGCAGGCTGTTCCCTTTGGTGCGCTGGCCGGTGTGGAATGGGGCCCACGACCCCACCGCCTCACCCCTCTTACTTCAGGGACTTGTTCCCAGGATGAGGAGAAGGTAGCAGTACAGTAGTACCTGGACTCCCCGCTCAGGGATCGGGGCCTGGCACGGTGCAGACCTTCTTCTATCCTGTGAATATTGTGGCCGAGCTCGTTCTTGTGGTCCCCTAATCACAAACACACACACACAGGTTGTTTCCCTTTCACCATGTGTACATTCGTCAGTCCCACAGCAAAAGAGAACATGCCCCAGGCATAGAGCAGGAGGAGATTTACACAGCTCTCTCCCCTCGCCGAGACTCACTTCCTCCCAAATATATATCCTCCCGACTCCTGAGGCAATTGCCTCGTCCGTCCAGCAATTGCCACCCAAGTATCAGTAATCTCCAGCACCAACAGGTTCATTGACATCAGTCAAGCCTGCAGTCTTCCCTCTGCTGCAGCAACCTCAGTGATCAAAGCCAGCACCCTTTCACAGGGCCAAATGGGGTTAGGCACTGTCCATGGGCCTAGGCTGGGATTTCCAAAGATGCCTGGGGGAGTTAGGTGCCAAGATCAGTCAGGTGACTTTGAAAATCTCAGCCAAATTAAAAAGAATGTCCTTGCCCCAAAGATCTCAGATCTCTTGGTGCATCAGATCTAGGGATCCATGTAAAGTAATCGTCTCACATGCTGTTTCCCCACATAGCGCCACCACAAGCTGGTCCTTTAAGTGTAAGCTGAAGAAAAAAGAATCCATTAGTTATGTTCCTTGGAACAAGTCTCTTATTGTAACATGAAACAGCTGTTACAATTCTGTTCTATGGTCTCTGGAGCAGATGGCCATGATCTTTCTCTGATAGAGATATAAATAGCTATGAAGAGAGTTTTTCTAACCAAAGACACGTCCCTAGTCCGGACAAAGTTCATTGATGAACACCTGCTTATCTCACACCAGTTCTTGGGTTTTGTTACATTAGTAATAGCTGCTGTAACAAAAGACTCATTGGTCCGGCTATCCTTACAGACTCTCTCTCTTTATTAATCTGATTTTCTACTGCCTACTAGAGAAGTGGATTAGGACTCAGAAGCCCTGGATTCTATTCCTGGCTCTGCCACTGGTCTGCTGGGTGACCCTGGGCAAGTCACATCACCTTGCTGTGCCTGTTTCTTCATCTATAAATTGGGGAGAATGATATTGACCTCCTTTGGAGAGTACTTGGAGATGCACTGATGGATAGTGACCTCCGAGTATGTGTCATTCCTAATGGTTTTATGCGTGTCCATGAATGGGTATCAAAAAACAAATCTATTATAGGCTGAATGGAAGTAAAGGGCTCCAATTTGTCTGATTCAATGCATGTACCTTTACCCAAATCCTCACATATTAGTGAAAGGAAGTATGGTCTATTGGATAGGGCACTGGATTTGGGATCCAGAAGAACTGGGTTATAACCCCAGCTCTTCCAAGACCCCTTGACAAGCCCCTTCTCTGTCATGTCTATTATGGTAGCCGTAAGAGCTTCTGGGTTAGGACTCTCTTGGTATGTTTATGTACAGAGTCTAGCACAATGAGGCCTTGATCTCAGCTGGAGTATAGGTCAGATAATATAAATAACACTAATAGAGCCTGACCTTGCAGGCCCTCTGTGGGTAAATTTGTTGGAGCCAACGGGAGTTTTGCTTATACAAGGGCAAACAAATCTATTATCGAACCACACCACCATCTAGAGTTCTCACCATCCGAGTTCAAGTGCGGTACCCGATCCAAGGGTTTCCGTTCTCCTTTTGCATGTGGGCAACGGGTTTGTACCACCTGGACTATAAAAGATTTCCAAGAATGAGATGTATCATCATTGCATTCTTCAGCCCTTTAAACTGCTATGGCTGCCCCTTGGGTCCTACTGTGATGGTTTAAATATGAACTCGGCGGTGACAGGCCAGGGGCCCTCTGCCTCAATGTTATCCATGGAGAGTAAATAATGAAATGCAGGGTGTTTTCAAAACAATAATGGCACCTGGAATTATTCATCCACACAGTTCTATACTCCTGATGCTCCTGAAGAGATCAGGTAAGCTGCCGATGTGTGCAAAGTTCTTGGCAGTGCCGGTGAGCTTTGGAAGTGCTGTTGCATTCCTTATGAATGAACCCTGCTTGCTCAGATCAGAAGCAAGTCAGGATCTCAGCCTCGCTCCATGAATCAAACTGGCCCTGTGTTTCAGTTTAAACTCTGCTCACTTACAATGAATCATCCAGTGCGCGTCACACGTTCTTTGCAGCAGGGATTGTCACCCACTACGTGCCTGTACAGTATCCAGCACGGTGGGGGGGGCAATTTCCAGCTGCACCTCAAGGCGCTACCGCAAAATAAAGGTTAAATAAGAATAATGTTCTTCACCATCGTTCCAGTCCCCAGGAACAAATACCTAAGTGAGTGTTCTGCGGGAGGTTGGTTTCATGCATTTTTAAATTTAATATCCCACTTTTCAAACGCCTTCCCCTCCCCCTCCTTCAGATCACTCATTAAATCTTTTCTTTCATGAAACCTTTTCTTTCTACATTACAGTGCATTCAGCTCCTAATGGCCAGCGGCCTCAAAACTCCCTCTTCTGGACTGTTCTCCCGTGTATGACTGAGGGTTTGTCTACAAGGGGAATATTTACAGCTATGCTGGGGCAAGTTATAATCCCGAATATAAACACCCCATCTTAAACCAGGATAAGCCACTCATCTGTCTCTCCCCACCCCTAACAATGATCACATTCAAAACAGCAGCGTCTTTCCACCCTTAGCTCCTCTTCCACACGCTATTCCCTGACTAAATTCTGTGAACACTTTGGTTAATGGTAGTTTCTCAGCAACAAGAGTTCTCACCTAACGCCTAAGAAGTGAGCACAGATTTAGAAATCAGGCTGGCCTGAGTTCTATGCCTAGCCCTAGCACTTCCTGACACACCTTGGTCAAGTCACCTTTCTGTCTCCAGTCCCCTCTCTGCAACATTGAGATAATAACCTACCTCTCTGGCATGATGGGAGTATTAGTTAGGTGAGTTTTTAAGTCATGTCAACTGTTATATACACAGTTAAGTATTCTCACTCTTTCTCTGCAGTATCTCAAAAAAGCAAGATAGCGCTGCAAATAAAATAACCCCAGCTAAAATAGCAACAAGCAAAATCAGACCATGGTCTCTCGGCTCCAGCAAGCATCCTTTGTCAGAGATTTGTCATCAGAGCCTCCAACACAACGTGGGAAGAGCAGGCTGACCTCTGCCGCTGCTTGTATCATTCATTAACCTCCCTGAAGAATTTCTACAGGTCAGAAACACATTTGAGCTGCTAGTAAAATAAAGATTGAGCTGAAAGGAAAATAAAATACCCATTTGTGGCATAAAGTGTAGATTTCCTATGCATACCAACAGATTCCAGAAATAGCACAGATTGTTATTAAAGAATCACAATTAGATACAGTCAAATAACTCAAACAGGGGGTCAAATATTTTCAATTCTGTTGTTCATAAACACTGGGATAATAGCAGCTTGTTCTTTTTCCGGAGGGCAGGTGGGGGGAAAGCAGGGTTCAGAAAGTCTTCACACAGCCCGAAAGGTGTGTGAATTTAGGCATAGATGATTATTTGCTCTATTCATCCTTTGCCATTAAATGCCTGAACTGGCTCTCATCAACTCTAGTGTAAATCGAAGGAACTCCACTGAAGTCCGTGAAATTCAACTAGTGCGAACAAGTGAGATCAGAATCAGGTCCTAAGCAGATGATTCATTAGCTGCTGGAGTCAATGGAAAAAGACATGCTGCTTTGAACCAGGCCCTAGGAGGACAATTTAAACCTCTGTCTTCCTAACGCTCTGTTTAGGTTCTTATCCTGGCACCTATCAAGATTGCATGACTGAAGGGTTGAGGCCACCCAGCACAGTAACTATATATAAGAGGGCCTAATTCTGAAAGTCTCTTTACTCCACCCTGTCACTGTAAAGGGGCTATGAATTGAGCATGTTATATTTATGCCTATTTAAAGGCCTCTGCTCTGTCCTGAGCATAACAGAGTCTAACCCCAGATAAAAGAATGGACGTGTGAGCTATTGAGTTAAGTAAGGAAATAAATTTGCAATTCTTCCATGGCTTCACATTTCCCCACTGCCCCACTATGGAATCCTGCATCTATTCCATTCAAAGTTACCTGGCTCAGTAGTCGGAGAGAAAACAGGACTCTGATTAGCAGAGCTGAAGACAGTGATTCATGATCAGCATTATATTATATTACAGATAATACATCATTCTCCTCTGTAGCGGCTGCCACTCATTGGTTTTGACCATTTCCGAGTATGCCCATTTGTTACAGTAATGTGGTTATTTTATTCTGAGAGAAAACAACTGCCGGGGATGATTTATATCCCACATATTGGTTGTAATGAATCATGAAGTTACAGTACAGTGGTGTTTACAGCTAACGACACTTGATTTGGAACCAAGCATTAGTTCACGCAAAGGCAAATGCCGCAGGGAAAACGGATTGTTCCACTCACGGACTAAAATATGGTTATTTAACTAAGCTTAATTTTTGGAGAGCAAGTGTAGTTTGCATAAACAAATATACTAAAGTTAGGCAACCATCTTCAGGAGGATTGGTGACCGACCTGGGGGGTTAAACCTGGTTTCAAGAGACATGGATCCGGTTCCCAGATCTACTACAAAAACCTTCTGTGACCCCAGTTAAGACATTTACTCACTGTGTGCTTCAGTTCCCCACTGTGTCTATCCTGTCTATGTAAACTGTAAGGTCTTTGACACAGACTCTTTCTTACTATACGTTTGTACAGTGCCTAGCACAATAGGGCTGTGATCTCAGTCGGGCCTATGGGGATCTAAAGAACAGTAACAGCATTAAGTATTAGTAGCCAAATTACAGAGGTAAATCCCATCCCATCTGTAGCAATCTGCATGGAACTTGGTGTAAGGATCACAGGTTGAAGGAGTGAAGAGTCCAGAGGGAGACACTAGGAAGTCAGTCTGTGTTCATGTGGCTAGAATGCTAAATACAGCGGTAGCATCTCTGTAAATAGTTCTTAGTACAGAGCCAGTTTAGATTTAGAAACAAGGCGTCTTCTCATGCTATTACCCAGTACATACTACATGAAACTCCCTCTTCCAGTGCAGAGAATCCAGTGTAGTTCTGCTGGGGGCAAGATTTTTGGAAGGTCTTGGCATATGCTCTGTACATCATGCGGCCTAGCACCAAGGGGTTTCCCTGCCTGCTGCCACACATTGTGCTAGGACTCTGCTTTTTCTGATCAAGACTTCCAATCCACAGGAAACAAAAGTGAAAGTTTGCCCATCCTCCTCCTACATAGATTCTACACCAGACACTCAGGAGCATGCGTTATGGATAAAATATAGTGGGTCCCCTTGAAGTCAACGGCAAACCTCCAAGGACCTTCAGTCCCCCCAGTGCTCCCAAATCCAGGGGGGGATATGAATAAGAAAAAAAAAATAATAATACAACTGGCTGCCTTTCATCATAGGATCAGTGCAGTGAATAATCTACCTGAAACTTCACTGCTTCCCTCCCCATTGACATTACTCTGAAGTGACAAATGATGAATGAGTTGACCTTATAAAGCAGTGGCACTGAACACAGAAGTAAGGTCTCAGGAACAATTGTAATTCAAATGTATTGAAATGATCTTAATCTGCATAATTCCTGAAATGCAACATGGTAACGCTTTTCCACTCTGATTTATTAATGTCACGAAGAGTCAGACACTGGCAAGAATGAGCTCCATTTAAACTGCCCCCGTGCTCTGAAGAAAAAGTAAATTCTGAGCTCTGTAATTCCAGATAGAACAGCCTTGATCTCGGCTGTCTCTAGGGACTGAATCAGATATCCAGAGCTAAAATGAGAGCCTTTTAGGGGTTCTCAAACTGTTTTTTGCTAGGACCCCCCTTTGAAAATATTCCAGGTTGTGACGACCTCCCCCCACAAAAGTGATGGCTCCACCCGTGCCATGCCACCCTTACTGGCATGCACGGGGGATGACTGCTCGCAATCCCCCCCATAATAGCCCCACAAACCCCAGTTTGAGAACCCTATGCCTGCCACCTGGCAGCTGTAGAAGATTCATATCCACTACATATCAGGCACAGAGGAGAGAAAGGTAACACCACCTGGACAGTGGGCTACATATGTATTTAAAGTATACTAGGTAATACACATTGCATGGCAGACACTGGAGTCAGTTAATACTGACTTCTGTCATCTGATCACTTTGACTGACCATGTGACTATGGGTAGGAAATAGTCTAGTTTCTTCCCAACACCAAAGTGTTAGTACTTCTATATGATCTGAAGGAATACTACCTTCAAACCCAAGACTGGGGGTGGAATGGAGTTGCATTCTGAGCTGAATATTTCACACAACTCGGTGTCTGACTTTCATCCAAAGCATATCCACATCTTTTTGAGACTGCAAAAATCTGGCTTCTCATGACTGTCTAGAATTTTGGGCTCTGATCCCAGCTGGAGCCCAGAAGGTGAAAAAGTGAAATCAGAACTACAGCTGGTTGCACTTTTACAAATTATGATTTTTGTTTTTTTGGTTCAAGTCTGGATGTAGGGGGAATAATTTCGACTTTTAAAGGGTTTGTCCCTGTTTTTTCAACCAGCAATAGAGCTGGTTAGAATTTTTTTTTAATTTTGGATCAAAAACTCAAATTTCGCACATCCTCACTTCCCCGATCCCCCAAATAAAATGACTTCACAAACAACAAATACAGGTAACAAAAAAGCTACCTTTTCCCAACAAGCTCTCGTGAGATCACTACAGAACTTTAAATACATTTCCATTTGAAATTGGTCCAAGAACCGTATATGTGTTCGGGAAGCTTTTTTTTTTTTTTAAATAATTTCCCATCCTCACCAAAACACCTATCAAGCATTGATGCATATGTAAGCTACATCAAAGTCTAATTAGCAATTCTGTGCTACACAATTCCTTTGACAAACTCCTTGCACAGACCATGAATTCATGTCCTTGAGAGTGACTACAGCTGAATTTTCTATAGAAACCCTCTAAATACTAAAAGTAGAACATTTCAATAGGATCTACTTTTTTCCCTTCTAGGAATCTAGTTCCAGTCTTTACCAGAAGACAGTTACACACAATTAGCAGTTTCAACTTTCTTTTTACTGAATAACTCTCCAAAGATCAAGCAGGACAGCGCAGCAGTTACAATGCACCCTAGCTAGACTGACATCACTAACTCAAGATTTGTTCTTTTCCTTTAAAATGAAAAGTGTAACACGGGACTTCAACCCTATTTTTTCATTTTTATATATACACATTTCAAACCTCACAAAAGAAGTACAGGATTCAGGGCTTCTGACAATCAGATCTTCTGCTTTCAACAGGCTCAACGTGGCAATTAGATAAAACATTTAGTTGTACCACAACCAACTATTCCGCATCCACAATATTGAGCATACACAACCTTAAATAAGAAAAGCTGACAATGACTAAAAGTGCTAGAGGCTCACATGGTGTCTTGGGTCAGTGACGTAACACAGCCCATGCTTAATTCGTAATGAAAGAGCTACTGGGGCTCAACCCATTTTTTTTTTTTTTTTATACTTTCATAACCACCACAGCAAGCCCGGAGGTGCTGGGACTCAGCCCTGGCACAGAGTAAGCACTGAATACAGCTCTAAAATGGTATTTGGCCTCCAGGCTACAATTCCTCCTTCAGGGTTGTTTTCCCAGTCTCAATCCCACTGATAACTGTGCAATTACAAGAAACTGCCCTGAATTTTCTAACTACAGATTCAGAGCTGCCAGGGGTAACCCAGGCTCTCTTCTACCTGTGGGGCCGGGCTGGATTTCACAGGTGATCTACCAGTCACTGTGTAGGGCCATGCCTCGTGTCTTTATATATATATTCCACACAAATACATCTGCCCCATTTACTTAATTCTCAGCTTGGCTCTTTGAACAACAAGAGTAAGGTGAAACAGCCTTTTAGGCAAGTGGCAAACTTCCTTATCCTCTTAATGATAACCCATTGCAATATAAAAAATATGTATTTTCCTTCTTGGGAAGAAGGACTTTAGATACCTTAACATGTAAATGCTACAGCAAATAAAGTCCAACTAACCTGTACAATTACAGGAAACTGCGTTGAGATCCACCCCACGGATTCGCAGGTGACCCCGGCAGTTCTGTGTTCTGCCTAGGCCAGGCTAACTCTGACTGTGGTGTGCAGCAAGTGCCCACCCAGCACACCTGGTAAAACTCACTGCTGATTGCTCAGGCGCTTGCAGCCTCTAATTAAGAGGGGAAGGGTGCACCTGCGGGAAGATCTGACATCCACACAGGCTTCTAAACAGCTACTGAGCCTGGCTAACAATTCCCTGGGGTCCCTGTAGGGTGCTGACATACACCTATTTGTTTGCAGTTCACGCAAGCCTCTAATGCTGCCTCCTTCCCTGGGAATGTTTCCATATCAGCTCAAAGCAAGTAGAAACAGCAGCTGTAATGGCTCCAGTATGGGTTTTGGCTGAACACCAGGAGATAAGAAAAAGGGATTACACGTGGGCTTCACTTTAAGTTTATGAACACTACTAGTGACTTCAGTAGGACTGCAGGTATTGGATTAGCTGCACACACCTCAGGGGCCAGGCATAATGTTTTGGGCCCCGTACAAACTTGTAACACAGCCCGCATCCCACACACACCCATGGGAGTTGCAGTCTGGGCTGGGCCCCCCAGGGCCTCGGTAAAGTGTATCCCTTCCCCCCTCCATGTGGGGGCCCTGATACACCATACTTTATTATAACAAACAGATGCGGGGAATAGAAGGTTATCAATTTGTCTCCTGTATTTTACTTAGGGCTGCTCTACACCCACTGTTTATATCACTGTCACTATATCTGTGTCGAATTAAAGTGATACAACCCTATACTATGGACACAGTTACACCAGTAAGCTACATTGAAATAAGTGCCTTAATAACCAATATAGCTGCATCCACATGAGCAACTCAGGACTCCCAAATCCTACACTAGTGCCCTAATTACTGGAGGAATTCTAAGAGGAAATAAAAATAAAAAAACTGGATACCCTAAAGGAAATAGAAATGGTCCATCCTGATATTAAGAAATAAGTGAATCCAACACAGGAGATGACTGCCAACCCCCCTGGCGAAGGCTGCATGGTACACGGAGCTGAAATTGAGCACATAGTAGTGGAGAAATTAGAGAAAAGGTTTTGTGGGGTGTCTTAAGGAAAAGAAAAACACCCTTCTCGAGAAGAAATGTTAAATATTTACATATTAAGACTAACCCTAATGCTAACAAGCTGCTACAATTTCAGGGTAAATTTTCCTGGGTATTGGGGCAGGGCAGCAGAGAAACAGGTCCAATCTTAAAATAAACTAAACAGTTTCTTGGATTGCTAGCCGGTTGTGGTTTGCAATGGAGTATAAAATTAATACACGCTATGGAGCGGATTCTCCACTCCTGTTTAATTGGTACAGTCGGACACATGCAATTAGGGTGTACAACGCTGCTAATAACAAATGGTAAGGATTTTCACCCTCTTTGCACTCTGAGCAGTGGTATGAGTGACCACATAAGGCAACGGAGAATTTAGCCTAACATGCTGTCTCTTCATATAGTTTGGGACTCAAACAAGAGAACACGTTAGGCCTGATTCTGAACTCACTCATTTACCTTCAATGGCATTTACACCAGCATGAGATGGGAATCGAGCCCCTTAAACTAGCTTTGTGCTGTTTACTTATATTACGAGCCCAGTTCTGATCTCACTTACTTCAAAATAACCTCCTTGGCTTCAGGGCCTTTACCCCTGATTTACCTTTGGGTGAGCAAGGAGAGAATCCAACATCATATTTGCATACTTTAAAGGGAACTTTCTGTCTGTGATCAAGAGGCGGGAGGGGAAAAATCCCAGTCTGACAGTTTGTGCCCTCTGCGCCGTAATTTGCAATCAGATGAAAAACGAAACATGTGTTCTGAATTTCTGATCCTTGACAAGCACAGTAATCACTGCTGCTTTTGTTTCTAGCTTGATGTGCCGACGCCGAACAAATGCACAATGACGCGCACACATTTTAAAACACTGCCATTCGTTCCGTACCATGCCGAGGGTAATTTTACTTTGATTTTTTTTGGTTGGTTGGTTTGACAGATTATTTCCTTTTTCCTCCTCCAGGAAGAGATTTAGAGATGTGGAGAATTACTGCATCTTTGTAAAATGCACCCTGGGTAATTAATTTATACAGTTCAGAGACAGCCAGGCAGTGTGGCTAGAAGACAAACGCAGGAGACCTGGGTTCTATTCCTGGCTCTGCTGCTGGGTGGCCTTGGATGAGTTGCTGCAGCTCTGTGCCTCAGTTTCCCCAACTATAAAATGGGGTTAATGATATGACCTCTTTACTAAAGTAGGATCAACTGATGAAAAGCACTCGGAGATCGGTATTAATTATTATCAGTGCAGCTCACCCTTGTGATCCAGCTCTGGGAGTAAAGCACCCCTTTACTCCAGTGTGCTGACCACCCATAGCACAAATAAGAACAACCTACAAGAGTGGGTGGAAAGAAGCAGCAAACAGGCCCGCCACAACTGCATCCTCCCAACATACCAATCAGTAGAGCTGTGCTACAACACCGGGGGAGACATACTGTGCCAGGCATAGGACTGGCTCAGAGCACCTCACTAAACAGGCAGGGAGAAACCAGAATGCAGATTGTCACACTGGTGCTTCTGCTTCTGGGGCACGGCTGGTCCATGCTGCCCAATATAGCAAATTAGTGACAAAGATACACCTGACCCTTTTATGATTTGCCAAGGGGGGAGAGGAAGCTAGCAATTTCCTTATTTGCTAACATACAGTAAAAAAAAAATGCGGGTACCAAACGTATCCGATCCTTCTCTTCATTAAAAGAGACAGAGGTGCCATTTGTGACATTCCCCTAAACATACCTGTCTATTAGCTCTCATTTTACTCCCTAAGTTATCTCTGTTCTTCACCATTTTGCTGTGATCTCATGTCCCATTTACAGGGCAAGCTGCACCTTTAGCCCCTGACTGGTTTTCCCACAGTGCACCCTCCCTCTGATAGTAAAACAACAAAGAAGCCTTACCTGAAGCTTAGCACTTCTGGAAGATGGGAAACTGAGGCACGAGTTCACTCAATTTAGCAGTTCTGCCCCCTTTATTTATGTCTTTAGGCAGAATTATTGTTACTCATAGTTTCTGATCACATACATGGACAGGTGGAACAGGTAAGGCTCCAAGTTATCAAGTTCTGGGGTACCAGGAGGCTTTCCCCTTTACGATGGTTATTTCAGTCTGACTTGGTGTTCTCCAACTCGGGCCTCTGGGTATGAGGGCCAAGCGACAAGAGGCCAATCCACCCTGCTCAGCTGCAATCAGGAGATGAGTAGCAGGGGCACTGGATCAGAACACCAGGGTCAGGCACCAAATTGCAGGCAACCATCAAATACGAACCAGGGTCCAAGGTCTATTGCCGTTATGATAGACAGACAACCTGTATTGTCACTCAGACAGCTTCGACTGCTGGCTTCCTGACTTAAATAGATCCAGTTTTACTGGAGACAATTTTCTGATGAATTGATAATATTTCTTCTCTCTCGTTTGCTCCTTTCCCCGCCCCGCCTGAAATCCATTTATATTTCTTTCTTCGAATGAATGATTCAGGACATGTGCAGAGTTTTGAAGCACATTTCATTTGTGATAAACCTTAAGATAAGCACTGTTAGGAACTGCTGATTGGAGTAAAGTATTTACCTTTGTAACCCAGGACTTGAATAGACAGGTCAGTAGAGGGAAAAGAAAGATGTGTTTTAATATACTTCTCCACAGTGTGTATGCTTAACATTGTCTTGGATTAAGGACCTGATTCATCTGAGTAGAAAAGTTTGTTAGACTTTATAACATGCTGAATATACATTTTTAAATGAAAGTGTACTGGAAACCCTAATTCTAATATCCAACAGTAGAAAGTAAGAAGGTAATAGGCTTTAAGGAAAGAATGGACCATTGTGACTATTTTGTTTGATCTCCTGCATAAGGTCACCCAGTAATTCCTCTCTCAAGCTCAGTAACTTGTGGTTGAGCTAAAGTATATCCTGAGCTAACTAACACATAGAGTTCTGCTCATTGCATCTCATCAAATTAGCACACAGCGCCTGATTCTACACTCGTGCTGGTGTGTAAACCAATGGAGTCACACCAGTCTATGTGCTACCGGCAATCAAGACCGCAGGCTTTTACCATAGAAACAGTTAGGGTTCTGTCTCCATAAAGATTCCTAGTATGGTCCAGTGAGGCACGCTCTAGAGGGGGATGTGGGGAAGCTGGGATCTATATCCAGCTTCACATGTGATCTGTTCTATGACCGTGGGTGAGTGAGTTACTCCCCCTCTGTGTGCCTCAGGTTTCCTGTCTGTAAAATGGGAATAATGATGCTTACCTTCCATTATCAAGCATTTTGCGATTACTGAATGAATAGTGCATGTAAGAGCTAAGTGATATTGTTATTTATTCTTACTGGGGTTTAACAACAGCATGCCAGGAAGAGAGAACATTTGTGTTTACTTCTGTGCTTTAAAAATACAATCAAATATATCTACAGATGAAAAGCATTGTATATGAGCTAAGTATAAGTTTAATTATATGCTCAGGTTGCTTTTAACTGCTTTGATTCTGGCTGATGCCTCCAGGTGAACACATCTGGCTACATCAGATGAATCGGATGCTTCCTAACATTCTTCTGATTTTGATATATTAGTGCAAGTGCAGACCTTCAGGGAGAACCAGCTGCAAAAAAATTAGGTTAGAATCCTGTGATTATCTTCTGTTAAAAGAACAAAATCCACAGGAAATGCTGACAGCTTTGACCTCCCCAGAAAGTATCTCAGAGTTTCATGGACCTTGTTGTTCATCAGAAAAGGCTGGTATCCTCTATAATTAGTGCTGCCTATTTTGGAAACCAATCTGAAAGATTGGCATCAATAAGCAGCATAGCCCTGTGTTAAAAAAAAAACTGTGGGCACATTTTAAGTAGCCCCAAAATAAATCCTTTGTGAAGTTAATAGGACTGGGACTTGAGAGACAGGTTCTGGGAGAAGCAGAGCAGTAACCTCAGCAAACAGGGGCCTGATTCTCCTCTCTTTCACTCTAGTTTTACATCAGCGTACTTCTGTTAATTTGAATGGGAGTTACTGCTGAAATAGGGCCTGATCTAAAGCCGGCTGAAGGTCGATCGGAGTCTTTCCACGAGATTCAATGGCCTTTAGATCAGGCCCACACACTGGTGTGACCGAGGGGAGATTGATGCCTGGGGTCTCGGATTCTGACCATTTGAACTCACGGCTGTAAATCAGCATAGCAGCCACACGAATATGCATTTTTGCCTTTTCATTCCACCTAGAACAAATATGATCTTCCGACCTCTGTCTCGTATTTTTTCAGAAGAGCTGTACACAAAACTCAGGAGGAGATAACAGCTCTCCTTTCTGGTTCTCAGAGAAGCTTGAGAAGTTCTGCCATGTCTGTTGCTATTCTCATAACCTTTGGTCGGATGCTATATATTATTTGTATTGAGGTAGCATCCAGAGGCTCCAAGAACGAATCAGGTTCCATAGTGCGAGGTGTGGTAGGCACATATAATGAAAAGACAGTAGTTTGGCCTGTAGTTAATAAAGTGCTTTGGGATATTTAGATTTAAGTGTTTATGTGACAGTCATTTGTAATTTTATATGCAGCTCAATCAAGAAGTGTCCCGTGTTCACTTTTTCAGCCAGGCCATACATCTCTTTGTCAATTTTCCAATAGCACTTTTGTCCAGTTTGAACAGCCAGATTGAAATATTATTTTAACCTAAACTAACTAGCTCAAATTCATATCTGAAGGCAGTTTATTTTTTCCTTCAAAATGCATTTAACTTTTCATGTCTACTTAAAATGTCACCAGGACAAGGAGGGATTGAGCCACTGAATTCCCTGTAGGAAGTTTACAAACCATCGGGCCTGAGTAGTTTTCCTGCATTGATAATATAAACCCAGTTATTTCCAGACTCTCGTTTGATGAGGAGGCATGCTAGAATTCTGATCTAACAAGCGACAGGGCTGCAGGTACTGTGATAGGAGGATTTTGTTCGTATCTTTTGTAGTAGGTGTCCGATGTGCACCAAAACAGAGGATTTTATGCAACAAGCTAGGATCGCTTTGATAGCTTCCTTCTGATGTCGTAGAAAGCAGAGTGTCACAAACCATCTCTCTGTTCTTCAGTTCCCTGAATTCTGTCTCAGTAATAATAGACAGGAGTAAAGTATGGTTTTTAGACTCCTCAGGTAGCCGAGAGACCAGTAATGAAGCTCTACAATTTATTATTTAGAGAGTGGAGTGTGAGGACACTTCACATCTGAGTTATATTAATGATTTATGCTCCGATGTAGATGGTGAAATTTAACATTAGAGACCAAAATAGCTCTCCTGATTAACTTCTTCTGATGCCTCAAAATAGCTTTCCTGTAAATATGTGCCTCCTCAAATACTGTCAGAAAAGATTAATGCCTCCTGTCTCAGGTCCTCTACAAAGTGTTCGGGTTCGTGATTCATTTCTTGCGGCTGGAAGCAACTTCTCTAAACAATCTAGTTTATCTAACACTGCTGCACGACTTTGAGCAAGTTACTGCCCCTCTCTGCTTCTTTCCCCTCTCACCCTTTCTATGTCTTGCCAATTCAGGGCAGGGACCGTCTTACTATGTGTATGTACAGCACCTTGCACAAGGGGGCGTTGGCCTTGGTTGGAGCCTCTAGGCACGCCTGTTCTTCCTTTAATTATCAATAGTAATTGACGTTTTATGTCAGCTCATTGTACACACTTGCATTTTAGCCTAGTCCAGAGTGAACTCACAGGAACGACAAAGTATTACAATTTTATTTACACAGTAGCTGTTTACCCTCCCTGTGACAAGCAACTCCTTCAAAAAAGCATTACCATTAGATTTTCAAACCCAAATTGCAATATATTGCCATATGAGAAACTACTTCTTCAAAATAAAAGAGGTGATTTCATGGGTCAGAGGCCAGGGCATCCCATAGTCCTAGAAATGCCATAATGAATAGAGAGAGTGCGCTCCATCTATTTAGCTCTTCAGAAAGAAGACCAAGAGACCTCTTGATTAAAGTATATAAATATCTTTATGGGGAGAAAATATCAGGGACTAATGGGTTCATTCTACCTTTCTCTGCTCAGTTACAAAGAACCGCGGGCTTGAAGTTAGTCAGACTGTGATTCAAATGAGAAATAAGGCAGATTTTTTTTTTTTAAGAGTGAGGGTGGTTATCTGTTGGAACAAACTACTGGAGGAAGTGGTGGATTCTTCCTCTCTTGAAGTATTCAGCTCCAGACTGAACACCTTTCTGGGGGATCTGCTTTAGTTAAATCCAAGTTATTGGGCTCAGAACAGGAGTAACTTGGTGAAATTCCTATGGCCTATGGTATGCAGGATGACCGACTGGTCACTTCTGCCCTTAAAATCTGTAAATCTGAGTATGAACAGTGTCCGTTCCTGAGCTGCATGCCCATAGGACCACATACCCTACTCCAGAGAGCAAGATAAGGTGTTAGACGCTCAGTGTGAGATTTTAGAACTGCTCCTTACTGGGGTTTAAATGTTAACACCAAAACGCTAGTAAGTGGATACTGCAGTGACAGAGAGTCTTTAGAAATATGTATGTCAATATGTATAAGGTTTCCTCCCAGAATACCAGTTCCAGTATTTGACATGGTGATGTCAATAGCCAGATAGCACCAGGTTTGATAGGGGAGAGGTAAGCCTGGGTCTAAAAAGAGCAATGTATCCGATAATGAGGCATGGATACAGTGTAGCCCATCTGTGTCACTCTGATTGCAGCAGATGTCTATTTGCTTCGAAAGAAAACCTCTTTGTTGGCTCCGTGTGCTCCAAGGGTGACAGAATTTGTTCTGTGAAAGCTCAGAGGGCATGAGTCATTTGGTCTCTGTGGTGTCGTCCCCTGCTAGTTTATTTGTCTCTTACCCTCGCAGGACACAATTCTGAGCTGTCACCGCACAGCATGGTGTGAGCTGATCAATATTAAGCGATGCAGGCTGGTCATGGGTGTTTAGTAATTTACTCAGCACATCTGTGTGGTTGGAGGAGCTCACTGGTCCATACCAGTCACTGTAAAAGCTCTGTCTGTGAATATAATGAGTATGCATTGTTCTGTCGCTATTGTTAATGACAGCAAAATAAATCAACAGCTGTTCCCTCTCTGTTTAACATCTTCTCATTTAATAAAAGGAGCCGGGGAGGTCCCTGAAAACCCAAATACTCAGAAGGATGTTGAGAAGTAACATGGTCTGCTGTTATTTAAATTTTATTCATTTATTTATTTGTATTGCAGTAGCTCCCTCGAGGAGCCTCAGTCATTGTGCTAGGAGCTGTACAAACACCCAACAAAAAAACGGTACTAGAAGTTAAAGTATGGGCCTGAGTGTGATCTAAATTGGGTTTTATTCCCTGCTGTGCTGCTGATTTGTGGGCATGTCACCACACCTCTTAGTTTTCCAATCTGTATAACAGGAGGAGTAATACCTACCTCCCAGGGATATTGTGAGCATAAAGATCTTCACCTGCGCTTCTTTAAGCAAATGCTAAAGCTCCTATAACAGTCTGACTGGTCCTATGGGATTCGCGACCGGATACATAGAGGGCGCAGCCAGTGACACAACGGCAAGTGATAGGCGCTGGTCAATAAACCTGTCTCCTGTTGGGAAGCAGCTAAGGGTATTGGAACCCCCCTGGTGAAGGAAATGTCTGCAGAAATGTCCGCAGAAAACCGGATGAGCCAGAATCTCTTTGGCCAACGGTACCCACACGATGGGCTCATGCCCATTTTAGAAGAGGCGCAGTTGTGGACATGATAAGGCGGGTGTTTCCTTCAACTCGAAGCGGTGTTCCGGCTGGAAGCTGCAGCAACTCTACACCGATTGTCTTGACCTTCGTCTTGCCATTGAAGTTCTAAAGTCCCCGCTGAGAGAGAAGGTGGAGGATCTATGGTAGCCCCTTCCTTCTTTGTTTTGCTTAGGTGTACACGTCGAAGGTCTGTAAGGTCTGCTCCTCGTGCATTGGGCTCTTCTCCCACGCTATTGCCAAGCACCACTGATGGACTGACTTTGTCATGTTTCCTTTCATCTGGCAAGATGTTGGATGGCCATACAAACCTCCTATTAGGCACTAATTCATTGAAGGTTGTAAAGCACTCTGTAATCTTTGGCTGGAGGGCACTAGGGCAGAGTAATGTCTTCATTACTCAACTGTGCTCATGACTTCCCCTGACCCATTTGGCAGCTCATCCATCAAGAACTGCCATTTTTATTAGCTGTGGCCAAACCTCCATCTTCCTCTCGTCCCATGCCTACACTTTGCCCGAGATCCTGCACTAAACTGCTTTTATCTGGGCACAAAGATCTACCCCAGAGTGTAAGCTTGAAGTTCTGTATTGTTCAGTGTAGATTTACTCCTGCAACCCTTTTAGGACCAAATCACATATTAGATCAGGATATGAGAGTCAAGCACTGAAGTATGACATTTATGGTTGACCCAAAATGGACCTTTTTTATTTTTATTTTTCAGTATGGCCAGTGAACCAAAAATCAGTCATTTGCACAGCCCTAGTTTGAATCACGTTTACAAGCTATCAGACAAAAGGGAGTATCATTACATTGTTCATAAATATCCAAACCCATATTTGCAAGGCCTGATGCTTTGCTAGCAATGATTGGAGTATTCAATTTGAAAGAATTTAAATATTCTACATATGTTCTTTACCTTCCACAGTTCACTCAGCTGAAACAATTTCACTTTTGGTTCTAGTCAGTTTCACTTTCCGGTTCCCATGAAGTTTGCCCAGCTCTGAATAATGTGGTCCAGTGTCAGGTTTGGATTTCAAGCACCTTAATTTCATTGAATTTGGGTTTTGTCTGAAAGCCTCTCTTTTCACAAAAATAGATTTCATCCAATCCAGTTTTTCATTGGGTCTGAAATGGTAGTGTCCCTTTAAAATGAAACTTAGCGATGCTCAATGGTTGGATGTCTGTTCCTTCTCAAAGACCTTTGAGTCCTCTAAGAAAGAAAGGATAGAAATACACACCTGTGTGTTGTAAACATGCCACAGCAGTAGCTAAATGCTTTGTGAATGCTCCTAATAGTCAGTACTCTGCAAATGCTGTCTTCATTACAGTACAGATCTGCACTACCCCTGTGACTAGGTTATGCTAAGAATTTTTTAGTGTCTGGAATAACTGTGACATGATTCAAATCCATAAACCCAACCATGTGACCCACAAGAAATAACCCTTACTCACAAGCTGCATAAATCATACTCATGTTTTCGTTTCAGTTATGACATACTTGGAGGAAACTTTACACACCATCACCTCAATAAACATTGAGGAAAAGAGTTTGAAAAGACGAGAAAAAATACTGCTGGAACTCCTGTACTTTCTCTGTGTTTTCTTGTCAAAGATAATAGAATCGAATGTGAGCCATTAACAAAATCTAGACTCTTGTGTGACGCTGTAGGCGATTGTAATATGTAGTCTCATTAATTTAGGGAAGAGAACGAAGATGGAGTCACCACACTTTCTTACCACAGCAACTTGGCATGGATGCTTAAAACTAAACCAGAGGAGTCAGTAATACACGAGAATGTTCAGCTATTCTTTTCAATAATTTCTGTGTTACTGGAAGCCCTTTTGCTAGCACAATAAACAAGAAAAGCAATGCCTCTTCCTATTCAGATAATAGGCACAAATTTACAAAATCATTTCACGGTGGATGAACAGCCAACTTGTTTTGTGGCTGTGTACTATAAAGATGCTGTAAGCTTTGAACTGAAACTGGAAAAACAAGCTGAAGGGAAAGATTGGGTGGCTTTGTTGATTTATTCCATAATCTGTAGAATATTTCACAACTCAGCATGGATTTGGAAAGTCCCTGCCACAGTGGTGCAGGATTTGGTTCCAGTTTAGTTAGCATAACCAATTAATATTTACCCCAAAACACAACAAAGTAAATACAATGGATTTCAGGTTTACTCAGGTCAGATCTACACCTAAGTTTTGCCAGTATAGCTATCCCAACAAAACCCTCGTAGTAAAGACACACTTGTACTGGCATAAAGTTGCTTTTGCCATTATCATTTTTCCAGTTCATCAGGCACTATGGGCTTTTGCCAAAATAACCACGTTGAAGAAAAATCATCCCCCTAACCAACACAGCTATGTCAGCTGCAGAGTAGGCTTCTGGTTGGAATTGAGAAGCAGTGAGTTCTAGTATTTATACCTTTGATTTCTGAGGGGGACAAAAAAACCCATAAATAATACAGGAACATAAAGGCTGGGATTTTCAATAGAGGCTAACAGAGTTAGGCTCCCAAATCCCAGTCGTTTTTTCCCTTGGACGCTTTTTGAAAATGCCAGTGAAAATCGTCCAATTCCCCTTTTTAAAAACTAAATTGTAAGCCCTTTTGGCTGCTGTATGCAGTATCTTGCTTACAGGATTATTTCAATCAAACCACATTAAATCTTCATTTTGAAATCACCTTTTATCTCAGCATTGCAATGGGTTTTCTTAATGGTCAGGTGAATAGGTTTAATTATTAAAACCCAGAGGGAGAATTCTTCAGGCTGTTGAGTATCCAGTAATATCTTGCTAATCACACTGATAAGAAGGCATAGAGAAAATGCCATAGGAGAGCCATCTCTTGATGATTCCGACCAGTCTGATGACACACATCTGACAAGGTCACCTTTTCCTGAGACATCCAGACCAGGGGTCTAAGTATATTTATGTGAATGGTTCTTTATCACTGGTGAATGCATCAGAACTGGTATCTTCCTTCTTCAGTGGCTGGGAGTCTAATCTCCCACCCACCCCCTTGATGCTGGAGCATCTGGGCTGAGGGCTAGTTCCTGTTCATTTCTGATCAAAACTGGTGCTAACAGGGTAGTGAGCACTGCAGTGAAATAGGTCTTAGTGCGGTGAATTGGTAGCGTGTTCAAAACGTAGAGGTGGACCTGAAAGCAATGCTCAGACCTGAACAGCCTGAAATATGCCCATCTCAGATAATGAGTTCACTGCTTGAGTCCTATTTTGTAAGACTGAGGGAGGAATATACTTAGCTGCATTGATCTCAGGCCTTTAAAAAAATCAAATACAGCCCAGGGACAATACAGCTGGATGCTTTTTAGAGTAAGATGTAAAAAAGGAAATGCATGTAAAGGTTCATTGCTTAAAACAGTATTCCTTCTCTTGTATTTATCCAGGTATTTCAGTACATCCAGGCATCCTTTTTAAAAGAGCTCATTACTTTAACATCACAATACCACCGTTGTGAGCGAGAGAAGCATTCTCCCTATTCCATAGAAGTGCACCGAAGCACAGTGTCAGTGGTTTAATGTGAAGTGATCAAAAGTCACACTTTAAAATAATAGCAGAACCCAGGAGTCCTGGCCCTCCATACCCCGCTCAAAGCACTAACCTATGCTGATATCAGCAGTCTTGAGAATTATTATGAGATGTTCCAATTATCCTGAACTGTTACTACGTTAACTCCTGTTTATGTTAAGAACTACCGGCTACTTGGAAGCTCCTTCCTTGCTGAATGTTGCTAACTTTATATAGAAGACTGCTCTCCATCCCTATAGGCCATCATGGGAGTGTGGCACTGAGGGGATTGGTAGAGCAGTAGCAAGCCATGGGAGGAAATTAGAAGGTCCACGAGTATGCACATTCAGTGGCCCTGACATGCTGAGCTAATGATGCACAAGAGCATAGGACTGCTATACATCAGTGATTAGAACAGAATCAGACACTGCACCATGTCTTAAGCTTTACGCAGGCATGTGAATGAAATGAATTTCCCCCTAGTGGATAGAAACAGGGTTTACTGAAAACAATGGTAGCCCTTAGTAATATGACTGTCTTCCAAATGTGAGATGTTTACTTTGACTTGGGATTTAGCTGCATATATCGCATAAGCACCCTTCAGATCACATTTGGAGCACATGATGAGGCTCCTTGATTTTGACAGAGGAAGGACGTAGCTCAAAGGCACCATCCTCTAACTGTATGCATGAGGAAGCCATTCAGAGCTCTGAGATGCAGTTTGACTCGGAAACTTGCCTAATCAGTGTGTATTGGAGACTCTCATATCAGTGCAGGGTGCTATGTAACCACATACAGTATGTGTAGAGATCTAGCTACAACAGGCACGCTGCAAACAATAGCTATATCAAACAATAGCAAACAATAGTTAAATATCTCATTTTAAATGCCCGGGCATTCATCTATTTGCTACCCACAGCGAGTGTGTCTTGAACATACTTATTTATTTGCATGGCCCTGGTGCTATGAGGCTTCTGCCCCAAAAGGTTTACAGCAAAAGTTTAAGCTACGAGACAACAAACAGGTGAGGGAGGAGAGATTATGGTAACCCGGAAACAATTATCATTTGTGCAGTAAGCAATAATCTCAATATAATATACTACATAATTCAGTATACAAGGTTCCGTAAGAAGGTACTGTCAGGTAAATAAACTACTTCCAGGTTTGGATGTGCTGCAAAATTAATCTTTGATTTCAAGATTTACAAATCTTCCTTATTGCTTATTCCTTGATGTATGGGTGCATATAATTAATGAGTGGGCAAGAATTCAAGTCCCTGAAATATTATTGTTTCTGTGATGCTAACTGATATATTGAAGGGGTCAGAGCAATTCTATCCACAGTACTCCTGTACAGCATCTGATTGCCCTGTGAGAGGTGGGAAGGCATTTCCCTGGTCTGAAACATGCTATATTGGTCACTGACAGACTGGGTGGTGCAATCCTACATGATCCAATGTGGCCAATAATTTGTTTTGGAACATGCTGACAACTAGTCACGTGTGTGTGTGTGTGTGAGAGAGAGACAGAGAGAGAGAGAAAAATCTTCCAAGATACAAGTGATGCATCATGATTTGTGAGCCTAATGCCTAATATATATTGATGACACATAGCAGTGACACATCGACCAAGAATAATTATAAAGACACGGATGACTGAAGACCAACGTCAAACTTGGTTGTTAGCTAGAAAACCACCCATTAATATGTATATGTTGTACACGAGTCAATACAGAGCAGCCCCATTAAATCCCAAATATCGTTTACCATGCATAATAGAATGCTGACCGGCCTGGCTTTAGTTACATTTTAATATCCTATTTTGGTAACAGATTGTTCTTTTGTGGCAACAGCAGCAGGTGTGGGTCTGATGGATTAAGCTGAGAGGCCATAACTTTCATTGTGTTCTGGTGCTACTAATGATCTCATTAACAGAGTGAAAAAGACACTTGTGGAAAACAAGCAAATCAATATGAGTTTTGATTTATTTGTATTAGATTTTTTCCTGAAGTTCACCTGTTTCTGGTATAATACAGACCACGCTAAATTATCATTTTCTGTAAATAATTTTGGATGGTGGCTGGAGGATAAAAGCAGAAATAGTGGCAAAAAACCAAATTCTACCTAACCCCAGCTGATAGAGTACTTGAAAAATTGGGGTTAGATCTTCAGTGGAGCTCCGGTGAAGACAATGGAGCTATGCTGCTTTATACCAATGAAACAGCCAGAGCATTCTGGCATTTGTGAGCTTTATAATCAGCCTTTGTAGAAGCAGCAAAATCTAGAGTTCACCAGAACCCACTGCGGAGGTGGACAGAGCAGCCACTAAACTATCGTGACCTTGGAGCCAATGTTGTCTTATTGTGTACCGGAAACAACTAGACACCAAATGTCTGCTAAAATGCATTGCTTTCACAAGACCTATCTACGCTGACTTCCAAGCCAGCTCTCTCCTCTCCTCCCCTGCTTCTGTTTCATTTTTATCTTCCTTTTTAGTGAAGACTGAAGCAAAATAGGTATTAAACACCTCATCCTTCTTCATGTACTCAGTTATTAGCTCTCCTTCTCTGCTAAGTAGAATACCTACTCTTTCACTCGTCTTTCCCTTGCTCCTAATGTATGTCAATAACCTCTTCTTATTGCCTTTTATGTACCTCACAAGGTGAAACGTATTTTGTGCCTTAGTCTTTCTGATTTTGTCCCTACATGTTTGTGCTATTCTTTTGGACTCTTCTTAGCAATTTCATCCATATTTCTGCTTTTTGTAGGATTCCTTTTTGATTCAGGTCACTGAAGAGCGCCTGATTGGAGCCAAGTTGCCCTCTTGCTATTCTTCCTGTCTTTCCTTCACAATGGGATAGTTTGTCGTTGTGCCTTTAAAACTGTCTCCTTGAGAAATGTCCAACTCCCCTGACTTCCTTTATCCCTCAGATTTTCTTCTCTACGAGTTCTCCGAGTTTCTTAAAATCTGCTTTTATATATACAGTTAGCAAATACTATTATTGGGAACCCGGCTGGGTCTGTGTTGTTTCTTCATATTCTTAATGTTGTGTAGAGAAAAAAGACACAGACAGGAAAGGAAACAGTATTAATATTTTATTTGTATAGTAGTAGCTTCTAGGAACCAAGACCTCATTATGTTGGGCTCTGTACAAACATATAACAAAGAGATAGTTCCTGCCCCAAAGAGCTTATAGGCTAAGCAAAAATAGAATCCTTATCCACCTGCAAACTGCAGTGAGCGCTTCAGTCATTGGATTGTAATATTTTTTTTAGTATGCATCAGCTGTATTTTATTTTCATTATTCACAGATAAAAATCTAAAAACTACATTTTAAGTTTGATTTGCCACCTTGAAGAAAGGGTTCATCCAGGAAATTGTGATTAATGGAAGGAGAGAAATTTCTCCCACTAATTGAGGTCATAAGGGATTCTTTCGGTCAGAGAATGTCTTCTGTGCTTAATTATTTTTCCACACAGCAGGGAGAAACTACCCGAGGTGTAAGACTTGAAACCTGTTGTTAGAGATTGTGTTATTTCAGTAAACCTCTTTATTACTGCAGGGTTATGTGTGAGTGTGGGGGAGGGTTCTCTTTCCCTGTTAATATGCTCTTTAAAGACCTAATGCGGGAGAGACATGAGTTTTCACGAATGTGTATGAAAAGAAACGTACATTGGGAGAAACCTAGTGGATAGGGTCCCTGATTTAGAGTCCGGAGACTTGGCTCTGCCACTGAGCTGCTCAGGGACCTTGGGCAAGTCTCGCTTCAATTCTCTGCCTCAGTTTCTGCCCCAACATTTGTCCGTCTTCTCTATTTGGATTGCAAACTGTTTGGGGCAGGGACTGGATCCGATTACGTGTAGCACAAGAGTTGTTACCATAAGATGTAACGGAGTTCCCCATCCCTATTAACTGGGTTGCAGGTGGAAGTAGAATTGAAAACGTGTTCTTGAGGTGGCTAGTGCTGCTTGAGGCCAGCCCTAGGACAGGGAGGCATTCCTGTATTTAGACCTCGGGCTGCATTCAGAGTTGGTTGTCTAAAAATCCACTGTGATCTCACCTCATTCCTTTGGATCCACCCTGATGTTACAAAAACATTAATACGAGAAAATAGAGAAGCTGCCTCTTGGCATCAAGTGTCACAGTAAAGCCACGTGAGCAATTTAATTTGAAATACAATGGTATTCAAAAGCCGGCCTTGGTTTCCACTGCCTAGGGGTCTCAGATTTTTTTTCCAGGAAGTTAATTGCTAATTAGTGCATTAACTACGC